>JARHVA010003219.1:1880000-1935000 GCA_037957365.1 Torreya grandis | reverse complement strand
ATCTATAATTTTCTAAATTCAGAATGGTTGCAATATATATTATTAAAAAAAATACAAAATGGAATAATTTGGATTTGGTTTCTCCTGAGGCTTTTTATAGCTCGGTCTAGTATTTAGGGTTGGAATTTTCCACCCATTTTTTGGTATGATTAGTGTTGTGCTATTAGTATTTTTTTTTAAATTAATATAAAAGTGTTTTTCACTAAAGAAAATAAAGGGAATAGAAGTGAATATAGGGATAAATTATTTTATTTTTATCTCAAACATTTAATAGCTAGATAAACAAAAAGACAAAAGTAACAAATGTTTCTTATTATTTTAGATAAATTACTTATCAACTACATTAGAATGTCTAGGGGAAAAAATATGTGAATAACTTGAGCATATAAATAAATGTATAATAGATTTACCATAAGAATAATATGTCTTTTTCATGAATGTAGTTATTCCTTTAAATATTGATAAAATCCCCATTCAAGAATTTTTGTTTTACTTTTATTTATTCTTATTTTAAAATATATAACTTTGTGTTATGCTTAAGAAAAAGAAATATTAGTTAGTTGTATTTCAACATATTGATCATACTAATGAATAAAATATTCATTTTATGAAACATAAAATTAAAAATAATGTGATTAAGAACCAATCACATGTTCTAAATTTTAGAGGTGCAAATGAAACTTCTATAAAATCATACCACTAATTTTATTTTTTGTCAATAAATGGTATAAAAACAAGGAAATGATAAATAGATATTATTATAAATGTGTCAATATATCTTTAAAGTTTATGATAGGGGTGATGTAACCATACATAGTTTATTTATTAATCACTATCAAAGGGAATATTTTATGTTTGTTATTTACTACTGGCATGCTTCACATTATATTAATTAAAAAAATATAATATAAAAGGTTAAAAATTAATATGGTTGGATATACCATAGCCCAAAATCCATGTTGGAAGAAAAAATTGTCTCAAAACATCAAAAAATAGCCAATCAAATCATGATAAAAACTAATAAAAGTAACCAAAAATAAATTTAAGCACATAACACCACCCCAAGAGGTGGATTCAGAGGATCATCCTTAGGAAGTATCAACCATGCAGGAAGTTTGACATAAGGGATTTATATAACAATTCAACCATCTTCAAGGTTATCTTGAATAATGATTAGCCAACCATCAATGTAATGTGTAGGAATAATAACATTTAATGGATAATTTTATGCAAGATGAGCATTATATTTATCATGTCAAATCTAACCACCCCCTTGGGGAGGGAAAGGTGAAAAGTGGACCCTATTTTAGGACTACTTATACTTATACACCTCCTGGGAGGAGGTGGAGGGGAAATATGGGGTGGGTCATCTATATAAACTCTGCTCATAGAACATGGGGCACTCCCCTAGTGGTTTAGGAGCTCCTAAAATTGGTAGAGGTCTAACACTATATTCTCAACTTCAGCTTGGATCTACAAGTAAATTGATGACATAATAAAAACCTTTTCATTAATATAAAATAAAATTCTAGATGCCTCATGATTAAAAACAATATTATTTTTGGCTTTCCAAGGCTTATAGAGGATGATAGCATGAAAATATTAATAGAGAAAAGTAATAGAACTTGGAAAATTATAAAAGTCCCAAAAAAATGCTGCTGCTAAGAGAAATGATTAGGATGATAGGGTTGAAATAAAGAATGAATCCATCACCAAGGTAATTGAGCTTTAAGACAAAACCAAAACAGATTCTTGAAATATTTTGTCCTCTTAAAAGATAAAAAAATGCATGGGGAATGTAGAGGTAGGGCAACCTCTCATAGAGGGGGAGCCATTGATAAATTAGACACCATACAAAAGTATCCAACTTCGGATATAGGCTAGGTTGCCACACATAGTCCAGATGGTTGAGTGAAGTCCTATTAGGGGAATAAAGGCCCCAACATCTATTGAGATTGTCAAGAGATAATGAGAATGGAATCATCACTTGGTAAAGAAGCATGGGAGAGTAGCCTTTGAAATATGTATTGCAGTTCTACCTTTAGTATTTCCACTAGGTCTTAAGAGGATGAAGACCAAGATTATGAAGCATAACATCAGGGAGTAATTATTGAATGTGAAGGATGGAAGGTAAATATACATTATTTAATTAAAACATTTTTTTAAAAAATTAGGTTAGGAAATATAGTCACTATAGGTAACCTAATCATGGATCATGTGAATTCCTTTGTAGAATAATCATAGAGATTTAATACCATGTAATTCAACTATGGCATAGTAAGAGTTAGTCATAATAGGATACCACCATAGGGTATGATAATTAAAAGATAACCCTATGTAAAATTCATCTCCTACCCATTTTAAGTGGGGTTTGACTACTTTGAAATCCTTTTATGTGGTTTTCACAATAAAAAATCTTATAGTCTTAACAGGAACATTAGTGATGAGAAGGGATTAAAATCAAATATTCTAACAACTAGTTTTTCCATAAGGATAGCCTAAAGAGATAAAATGGTATAGGAGGATTTCCCAAGAATCATTTCCCTCAATATATTGAATAACCCATTTAGTTAACAAATCCATACTATACTAATAGGTGTCAATGATGTCATGTCTCCTTTATCATGAGAAAGGAAAAATATATATCTAGACACCCGATAAAAACCCCAAGCCTTGTGATAATTACCCTAGAGGAAATCTTGGAGAAGTTTGGCTAAAATATCATAAGAGGATTTGGAGGGGGCCCAACAAGAGGAATAGTAAACATGAGTGGCCACCAAAATCTTGTTACAAATTTTGAACTTTCCCTTTAGATAAAGGGGCATGGTGATCGAATACTTGATATTCATTTTAATTATATTAATGGCATACTACCATTTTATAGATGATGAGTTTTCAAAATTTAAGGAGATGCCAAATAATGTAAATATTTCTTCCAAGAAATCCACTACCAATTAAAATTCCTAAGCCACTAAATCACATGCCTCATGATTTGGCAGAATCATTAGGTTTTGTTCCATTATAGGCTGGAGATGGAATCCAGACAAAAGATATATAAGCATTGCATGAGTAAGTGCAAAAAGTTGGGGGATAAAAAGTGGCCTACCTGTGGACATAATTTTCCTAAAATTTCAAAAAATTTAAAGTTTGTAGATAATTTGAGATATCTACACTCCAAATATGAAGATGGTGTAAAAACATGAAATGTAGCATTTTGAGTCTAGTTTCCAAAACAATATTTTTTTAAATGGTTAAGTATAACTAGGTTAAAAATCTAAAATTTGAAAAGGAACTCCTATTTTTTTACAAAACAAAGTAGATAGATAGTTGTGTAGTGCACCATTTATTGAGAATCATTTAATATTATTTGAAATACTTTGGGTAAACTTTATATAAGATATTATATTTTGTGACCTATATATTTTTATATTTTTTTAATGAATAATTTTTTTATTAATTTTTTAATTAAATGGATCTTAAAAACTAACAAAAAAATGAATAACCATCCATACGACACACCTAACTACCTCAAAAAAATGAAAAATCATTTTTTTGTGAATGTGTGTAGAATTAGACCTAGTTTGTGACCATATAACTTGTTTTTCACTTGGATGAATGAAAGACAAATTACATAAACATGTATAGGAATGTATGTTTATGACATGTAGTGGCATAAAAAAAGTATAGTTAGAAATTAAACTAGTTTTAAAACCTTAAATTAGACCAAAAACTATAAAAAATCATATTTTTTGAAAGAGAAGAGTATGTTCATCATGATGGTATTAAGTTTTTGAATTTTCACATTGAAACTCTTAGTGTATTTGGCAATAAAAATTGAATTTTACTAGTTTTTATCATAACTCAACTATACATTGATAGTCTAAGCCTTTGGCTTGAGAATCCAAGCCATTAATGAGCCAAAAGGCATGGGAATTAAATCAAAATTCAAATAGTATGATGATGTTAATGTATAAAATGATCACATTAATAGATAACATAATCGTATTACTATTTTTTTGTACATTAAAGCAACAAACATGTATATGGAGTGAATGTTGGTTAACAAGTAACGTGATCATATTATAAGTCTATGTTTATATTGTTAAATTTATCTTCTTATACTTTAAATTTATTTTAGTAAATATATTAAATTAGGGTCACTCAACATCTGATAGAGATGATTTCATAGATGCATGCCTTACGACATGGAAAATAGTTGTTCAAAATCTAATTTGGTTAGTACTTAGTCATTTTTAGGGTCTAGTTATTAAACCTAGGGATTTTAGTACATAATGTTTGCAACTAATATCCATTTTTCATAGACATATAGTCATTTATTGGTTTTTACCTTCCAGATTGATTTCTAGCATTCAAAGGAGTCATAGGTTTATCAAAATTGAATTTTGAAATATACTCACTTTAAACTTGATCCAAATTGGTCTAATTGGGGTAGTGTAGGTAATATTGATGACTTTCACACATCAAATGACCACTTTGTGTTGATTTCACTTGTGTATCATCCCTCCCTCATTTTTGATCACTTTCTACTCATCCCTTATTACCCCTAGTCACTCTATAATCATTCTTCATTGTCCCTAATCTTTCCTTCATTGACACTTATTATCTTTAGTCATCTCTAATCACTCCCTTATCATCCATAATCACTCTTACATTTATCCTCACTATCCCTCATCATCCCTAATTAATCCCTCCCCATATTTCATAATCTGTAATAACTCTTTCCTTATCCCTCATCATCCATAATCTCTTCCTTATCCATATTTAATCCCTCCTCACCCCTAATCACTCCCTTATTAACCTTCATTATCTATCATCATCTTTAATCAATCCTTCATTGATTATCACTATCCCTCATCATCCCAAATCACTCCCTCCTCATCCATCATAATCTCTAATCACTCTTTCCTTATCCCTCATCATCCATAATCACTTCCTTATCCATATTCACTCCTTCCTCACCCATAATCACTCCCTTATTAACCTTAATTATCTATCATCATCTTTAATCACTCAAGTTCATCATCCCTAATCATTCCTTCATTGATTATCACTATCCCTCATCATCCCTAATCACTTCCTCCTTATCCCTCATGATCCTTAATTAATATTTATTCATCCCTCATCATCACTAATCACTCCCTCATTAACCCTAACCATCCTTCACCATGCCTCATCACTCTATAATTTAACCCCACCATCCCTCACCATCTCTAATTATTCCCTCATCATATAACATAAAGTATATACTCTAAATATAATTTTTTTTCCAATCATATGTTGTTTAGTAAATTACAATAGAAATTAATTTTTTTATAGGAATTGTGTTTTCAATACCCATTTGTGATAGTCAAGCTTATTACTAAATGAATTGGATGATCTTCCAAATTTATAGTCAAGCAATAAAGGAACCAACACAAAATATATTTTCAAATTATCTTTGTTGTACAACTGAATAAATGAAACTTTATTTGGTTCTAACTTTGGTAGTTTCATTAAAAATATAAAAATTAAACATAAATATCTTGTATAATTTTCTAACTCTAAGAGGATTTGAATCAAATGCAAAGTTATTTATTATTTCCCATTCCATATGAATTAAATATTTATCAAGTTCAAAAATGCACTCCTTGTGTGTATAATATGTTCCAAATATTTTATCTCTTTCATAAAAAATGAACATTTATTCATGTTATCATAAAACTATGTTTCTAAAAAATGTGAAAAACTAGTTCAACATGGTTTAGATGTTCATCCCATGTTTTCTAAAGATTAAGATGTCATCAAGGTAGATTAAAAAAATGACATAGGTAAAGGGCCCAAGGATTTCATTCAACATCTTTAAATGAATTAATTCATTACATGAATTAACCTAAAAGGCATAACCAACTAGTCAATCAATCCTTGGTTTTTAAGACTACATTCCAAATGTCTAGAGGTTTAACTTGAATATGAGTATACTCAAAATTAAGATCAATTTTTGAAAATAATTTTACACCATGGAAATGGTATAAAAATTACTTAATATTTAAGTGAGGATAATAGTTTTTCACTTTAATCTTTTTAACATTTTTTTAATTGATTCAAAACATTGGCACAAACATAACTGGTATCCTACAAGGCAATGATTTGGGCATGATGTGTCCATTATCCATGATTTCATAGATCTACCACTTGATCTATTCATTATCTATAAATGATAGTTTGTATAAAGAGCTTTGAGGTAGAGGTAGTTAATGGATAGAATCAGTAGTATTGTTTAGTGTATAATATGTTAAAACTTATTTAGGTGACTAAAAGATATCCTTGTATTAATATGGTTGATGGTTCAATTATTTTATCTTTATTATTTTTAGATAAACCATACTATAATATGGTTACATAAGGGTGATATTAAATTTAATTATTAACACAAATAACATACTTCTTACTAGAACTAACAAGATTCTTTCACATCCATACACAAATGACTGAAAGTTGATGAACTAACTATGATATATGGTATTTTAGATCATGACAATCTATCAAAACATTTCAAGGATATAATTCATAGACTAAATGTCAATGGTAAATATATGGTTAACCACATGTAAAACATCACACACCTCTAAAGGTGAGATGTCATAAAATATTGTATCTTTCAAAATTTTGATTTTGTACACCAAGTGACACTACTAGGTGATCCATTTCTCAAAGCCGACACTAGACCATACAGTAGCATATGGTTATGTATGATGTATATATTTCAAATTTAATTTTTTAATGTGTGATTTAGGATAAATTAAATTCTTTTGACTTCCATTGGAAATGATGAAGTGTATTTGCTCACCATTGATCTACATTTGTTAATGAAATAATATTTGTAATTCATATAATTTCTTATTGGGGGAAGTAGAGATATTTTTAGTACCAAAAATATCATTGGGTTCATAATCTATTATCTACATACCTTTTTGTAATGTTAGATAAATTTTACCCACTTCTATAAATGTGCAAGTAAAGAGCTCATAGTGTGACACTCTTCATTAGATTGAATATTGAAGTTGTGAATTAAGCACCATTTTCCAAACTTGGACTAGTTCTAATAATTTGAAAGTTATTTTCCACTCTTTATTATTATGAATAAATAAATAGATATATAAATATAAGGCCTTTAATGTAATTATTTAGATCATAAAATGTCCTCATATGGAAAGCAATTGATTGGTTTCAAGAAATCACATAGCTTGGTGATCCTCATGTATTTACTACCCATTTTTGGTGCTATGGTGGTTTTACTTTCTTCTCTTTTTTAGGTGGATTTTAAATTATGAATTACATAATTTATAATAGGCCTATATGTTTTCATAGTTGTTAAATATTTATGTTTAAAATTTTCCTCAACATCATTTTGATCGCTATGTCTTATATTTTATGCTAACACTCAACTCTCCACTTGTATATCCCAATATTGTTAAACCAAAGAAAATACCACCATAAAGGTATTGGATGGAGTTATTAAGGATGATGAGGGATGAGGATGAATTGATTAGATATGTTGAGGGATTCAATAGGGATGATGAGGGATGGTGAGGTTCAATGAGGGAGTGATTAGGGAGGATGAGGGAGTGATTCGGGATGATGAGGGATGGTGAGGAATAATGAGGGATTTATTAAGGGAAAAGAGGTATAAAGAATGAGTGATTAGAGATGATGAAGTCGTGATTAAGGATGATGAGAAGGTAAGGATTAATGAGGGAGTGATTAAGGATGATGAAGGAATGATTATAAATGATGAGAAATAGTGAGGGTCAATAAGGGAGTGATTAGGGATGATGAGTGATGATGGACTGATTAGGGATGGTGAGAGATAATGAGGGAGTGATCAAGGATGATGAAGGATTTTAAGAGATAATTAGGGAGTTATTAAAGATGATGACGGATGGCGAGAGTCAATGAGGGATGGTGAGGGATGAGGAATGAGTGATTTGGCATGATGAGGGATAGTGATGGTCAATGGGAGAGTAATCAAGGATGTTTAGGGAGTGATTAGAGATGACTAAGGATAATGATGGTTAATGAGGGAGTGATTAAGGATAATTAATAATGATGAGAGAGTGATTATGGGTGATTGGGATGAGTAAGAAGTGATCAAAGATGAGGGATCGATGATGAATAAGTGAAATTAACACAAAGTGGTTGTTTGATGTATGAAGGTCATCAATATGACCTATACTACCCTAATCACACCACTTTGCATCAATTTCAAAGTGAGTGGTTTGAAACATCAATTTTTACAAACCTAAGACTCTAAGAAATTCCAAGAATTAATCTAGAAGGCAAAAAAACCTAAAAACATGATGTTTACTTAAAATGGACATAAATCACAAAAAAAATGTTCTAAAATCCCTATGTTTAATACTTAAACCCTAAAAATGCCTATGCACTAACCAAACTATATTTTAAAAAATTATTTTCCACATCTTAAGGCATGTAACTATGAGACCAACTCTATCAGATGCCGAGTGACCTTAATTTCTTATATGTATTAAAACAAATTTAAAATATATAATTTTAGATTCACAACTTTTACAAACCTAAGACTCCAAGAAATTCCAAGAATCAATCTAGAAGGCACAAAAACCTAAAAACATGACTATATGTTTACTTCAAATGGACATGAATTACAAAAATTATGTTCTAAAATCCCTATGTTTAATACTTAAACCCTAAAAATGCCTAAGTACTAAACAAACTATATTTTAAAAAATTATTTTCCACATCTTAAGGCATGAAACTATGATACCATCTCTATCAGATGCTGAGTGACCCTAATTTCTTATATTCACTAAAACAAATATAAAATATATATGTTTACATTTATATTTTTACATTTATTTTCTTATACTTAACATTTAGATTAGTAAATATATAATTCTAGACAAAGTTTCTTTCATGTGAAATTCCCATATGCTTTTACGTACAAAATAATAGGAACACAATTGCATTACATATTAACTAATATTTGTTCCATCTCCTTGTTCATTGCTTTAATATGCAAAAAAGTAGTAACATGATCATGTTATTGTTTTTAGTATAATGTGACTATGTTATCTATTAATTTGATGATGTTATACATTAATGTCATCATGTTATGGCTCTATAATTACTGAGCTATAATTAAAATAACATGATCATGTTAATTAAATAACTTGATTTTGTTTCCTAAAATTTTCATGGAATTATCCCCCAACTTTGTACGCTTACCCACATAGCTTCATTGAAAGTGGCGTCTTGCTCTTCAAGCATGAGAAACGTGTTATTAGGTAACATAATGGCATGAATGAGCCACTATGTATTCTTAAAAGCTATAAGTTAATCCAAGGCTTGGAAAAATAAAACATAGAGCACTAGAACATGGGGACAACCTTGCCGAATAGAATACCAAAGATCGATCCCTAAAGTTTCATTCCCATAAATAGTGAGGCAAATAGAGGCATCATGGAGAAAGGTCTGCACTGAGTAGATGAAATATGGTCTAAATTTGAGAGCCTTAGTATTGTAATAATGAAATTCCACACAATATTGTCATAAGACTTTGAAAAGTATAACATTAGTAAAATAGTTCTATAAAGAGAGGAATAGACCCAAGCCATGCCTTCCCAGAATGTAATAATATTATCCAAAATATATCCTCCTCTAATAAAACCTTGTTTATTTAATATAATAATGGTAGGAAGGATTATATAAATTTGGTTGGTGAGGGATTTAGTGATAATAATGTAAGAGATATTAAGTAGGGTTATTGGCCTCCAACTGGTGAGAAGCTTAGGATCTCTAACTTTGGGAATAAATTTGATATTGCATTGAGTGATGATGGGTCAAAGAGACTAACTATTCAAGGATTATTTGTAGACTTATATTAATTCAATGCCAGTGACCTCATAAGTGGCTTTGAAAAAATTTCAAGGGAAGACATCAAGTCGGGGTGCTGTATCATTGGTCATACATTTTAAAGCCTCTACAAGCTCTTCCAAGGTAAGTGGAGCATCATAAAGCTACTAATCAACTATCTAAGATTATGAGGTACTATTATAGGTAATTTTGAATAGATTGGGACCACTCAACCATGAAAGTATAGGCATGGAAAACCTACTTATAATGCTCAAGAGAGGCTAAACACATATCAGATTGGGTGGTGATCCAAGATTGAGCCAATTGAGTGTCTTTAATTTTCTTGTAAGCTTGCTTAAATTTTAGTTCTTTGGAAAACTCATTGGAAGATTTTTCACAAATTTTGAGCTAATGTACATGAGTGTAGAGTTGGGAAACTCTAGTTGCATGAATCTCCACCACCTTGAGGGGGTGTTTGAGAGATGTATCTAGCCTTTATAATGTAATGTTGAAAGAATCAATCTCAATAGAGGAAGAAACCCATCTAAATTCCTTAAGCATGGATTTATCTAAACACTTATAGATCTAAGAGACATGTTTGTGATGGTGCTAGAGGAAAGAAGTGGTGTGCAAAATGTATTTAGTCTACCACTAAATTCAATAGGTGACATATGGGGCCATAAGGATATATTATAGATCTATCGAATGATTCAGATGGTACCAACATGACTTACCATAGTGGTATTAATAATAAAGTAATTACATGGAACATTTTACTATTTAGATGTCCATTATAGTTTTTAGGATGGGTGAGTGGTGTGATAAAATAATATCCAAGTGGACATTGATAGGATAGACATCAATGTTGGAAAAGATAAAAATATTTTGATATGAAATCATAAAATGGTTGAGTTTTTGGAGCATGTGGTGATTCCTATATTGGTAGTTAGAACACCTAAATCAAGAAGTTGAATTAAGTTTTTTCCATGAGAGGAGAGGGTAATTTAACTCCCATTTATTTTTGAACATATACAAATCCTAATGTTCACCAACACACCAATGCATGGGGAGGGCACCAAATTTTTATTGAGGGTGTTCAATCATATTAAATTCATCACACATAATCCACATGGTATAAGATAAACCATATACAAATATCACCATATTAGGGAGTGATTACGGCTATCATTCAAAGCATAGATGTAAAGAATACAAAGTGGATGGCCATTAATGTAAAAAATAATCAAATTGGCTGATGTGTTTATTCCTCTCCCATGGTAATGATGTAATAGGAGTGCTTAAGAGTAAATAAAATACATGTTTTTCCATATCTTGACTCATGCAAGGTGGTATCCTAGGTGGCATCCAACCAGATGTTATGTTTGGATGTCTCAAACGGAAAACCAAAAATTTTAACTTCTTATAGGTGGAGACTATCTAGAAAACCAATTAGCTAACACATAAATCACATAAAGTATTTATGGGTAGACTATATAATATCATTAACATTACATGATAACACATTCATATAGAGGGATCATCCATTTCAATCTCCCTTTACCCATCCTCAAAATCTACTAATACTACAAAGTTATTATGTTGGTGAAGGCAAGAAATTATGATTCATATAATGAAATAGCATCTCGTATCATGATCTTCCTAATGAGAGTCAGTGTGCATGTGAGGATGGATATGAGACTACTGGGAGGCTTAGCCATTAGTTAAGTGAACCTCAACCATAGGCATCCTAGCATTTTGGGAGGCTAGAGAAATGCTTTATGATTTGAATAGAATTGGGTTATTGGGAAAAAAAAAAGTCCCCTAAGAGGGTGTGATAACTATAAGCTAATCCTCCCAAGGTGGTGGATGGTATGTTCTTTATATATTAGGGCCCATCAATTATTTAGGGGGTATTTCAGTCCAAGCATCACCTTGGTCTATAGGTTTTGGTTTCTCAGTTTGAGAAGGTGGCTGAGGAGGCTTACAAAGACCAATACAAGGATAATCCTTGATGTGTTTTTCTAAAGCCTAATAATGGAAGATATTATGAAGAAGATTGAAATATATAGCCTTTTTTCAACTAGTTTCCCCAATTTGGATTTATATGAACTCATTCAACTCCTTGGAGAGTTTAACCTCCATAAAGGCTCACTTTTTAGGATGGTGGAAAAATCACCTATCTGGATTAATCATAACCATGCATCTTATGGGAGTGATAAATATGGGGATAAAATTCCAAATGTTGACTGGTAGATTGGGAAACTCAACGCAAATAGATACGTGAATAGAAACATTATCAAATAACTTAGAATCATGGGATAAAGGAGATAAAATCATTAGCTGGTTATGAAGGAACCAAACATTGAACTTCATAAGAATCAACTATGTTTTAGAGGACTCCTTAAAGGTAAATAATAAGAAACCTTTAGAAAGGTTTAAGATTCTAGATACATGGAAACCTAGTGGATCCTAGTGGTTGTGGAACTAGTTGTGAAGGTAATCCTCTTAGGGGATGCAACCAACAAAATAAGCAATAATATAGCAATTTTCATACCACTTGTAACATTGTTAAATAACATCAAAAATAATTATTACCTCTAACATGGAAGGGGAAGCAAAGGCATTACCTTATCATAAACTTTTGGAAAAAAATTATGAGCTCATTTGGGCATGATTACCTTTATCTCCTACATCAATAACTATAGTATATTGAGGAAAAGCCATAAATATAGGTCCTACCCACATTGAGGGTGGCATTCTGAGCATAATTAATGTGCTTAGACAATAAAAAATATAGTGATCCTAGTGGTATAACAAAAAAAGGCAAGAGACACAAGCATGAAGCCCTAAACAAAGAAAAAACCCTAGCATAGTGATTTTTCCTTTCTCCATTATGTTTTTTACTTCATTTTAAATGGGACTTTATTTTTGTGTGAGTGGTTGATATTTCATAGGTTGAATTGGCATACTTTATTTATAGAGTCATTCTTCATAACGTGGCCAAGTAACTATTTAGATGCAATAATACGTTGTTCGTATTATTATATTATAGTGTTTTAAATATTAGATGGAACTATTCATGTCCAAAATTTTATGTTAGTTCTAGTTAGAATATAGTACATTAAATTATGGACAATTTTACCTTGAGTGGAGTTTTTTTAACCATGGGTATATTACTATTGGAATCGATGTTTAAATTTGTTTTATACTATCTATGTATAATTGACAAGTGGTTTTGATTCCTCTTTCTTAATGTATTTTATGAAACCATTTCTTTTCATAAGAATTGTTTGATGGTTTCTTTCTGGGCAGGGATGTAACCATGTTTTCCTTATTTATTTTGGTATTATATGTGTATTAACATGCATATGCCATGCTCGCAGGTTCTTGGAATTGAGCTTGTGACCTATGCCACACATTTAAAAAAGGGTTGCAGGCAGTGTGATTTTAGGGTTTGAGGGCATGGTGGATCATGGCCTTTTTCTTGACATGGATGCGACCATCCTTATTGCTAGATCTGATAGTGTCTCTATCAAATCAAAGTGATAGAGAAACCAAAGGTATTCTGTGTAATTTTAATGTCCCGATAAATGCTTTTGTGTCGTTATTGTTTATTGCAATGGCAACCTGCATTATTGGCCAGGGCAGAATGCTAAAGATATATCTATTTTAGCATTCTTTACCCTATGCTATAAGTTATTTGAGGTTTCAAGTCATTGTAAAACATGGATACTTTTATTGGACTATGTTTGTGGTTTCAGGTCCCTATAAAACCTGATTTTGTTACTGCTCTTCAGTAGGTTTCAGGACTGCTTTTCTTGGTGGTTGTTAATGCTTTATCTTTCTTGATTCTATTATAGGGTTTTAGGGCCCCTTCAAAACCTACTTTTATCATAATCTAAAACATACATATCCATTTAAAAGGTATAATATTATTTTCATTAAATGTAAAATTTAAAATATCATATTGATTTTGTTGTTTTACAAGATGGAATAATATATAAACATATGTAATATTGTTGGATTTTTTATATTTGTAAACATTACTGATCTTGGTAGACTAATATAATAAATAAAACTATATTAATATAAAATTATATATATATATATATATATATATATATATATGTATATATATATATATATATATATGTATATATATATATATATGTATATGTATATATGTATATATATATATATGTATATATATATATATGTATATATATATATATATATATATGTATATATATATATATAATTTAATTTTAAAAAACTACATAACAAACAACTTATATCTAATTCATACAGCTTCCCCAAATTATAGGCTTCATTCGAACGTAGATGTGAACATGTTGGTAGATGATGACATAGTTTTAAGAGCATATATCTAGACATGAAAGAGTAGACACCAAAATCATATGGTAGTTGGACTATAGGAACATATACATACAATTTTATTATTTATGGAAGTACCACTATCAACTTCTATCATTGATAGAATTGGCATTTAAAAGATGACAAGATGAATCATGGCTAAGGCCTTACCAATATAACACATTCGATGTAATAAAATAATTATATTCGATTAGGAATAACTTTATAATTTAATATGTAAGTTTTATAATAATAATCATTACATTATATGTATGTGCACATGTGCATAAGGGTTAATGGAATATGATTATCTTATGAATCCATCATTAATATTAGTCTCAAAAGATAAGTATCAAAGATAAATACAAAATTGAGAAAAGCATTATTCTAACTTAGGATTGCATAAAAGATTAGATAATACATATATACAATTAAAAATACATGTAATGCATTTATTAGTCATAAAACTACAATAATATAGGATTTATGTGTATTTATTGATTATTGTTACATATTAAAATTTATAGGGGTGTTATCTATATTTTTTTATCATCTCCACCTCCCTTTTTCTCTTACCTCCCTTTTCTTTCCTCCATCCCTACCCTTCCTTATTTATAGCATTTTCCCCATAAACATGCATTAAATTCTTATAGGTATATGGGCTCTTTTCACTAGTTATCATCTGATAGTGGTCAATGGTCCTATCTTATGAAATATATTTCACTTTTGATGTGATTTTGAATTCTAATACAATAAACATAATGTGACTTCAATAGGTGTATAAATACATAGGTTTTTTAGTGTATATATTATATTAATTGATAGAAATAATTAATGTAAACAATTAAATAAGGCATCTGTAAATATTAAGAATATTGTAGAAAGGCTAGATAGCACACTCTGTGTACACTAGCTCTTGCATGCTCCACTAAATGAAAATATTTTTTTATTAATTATTTCCTTAGCTTTGATATTTTCTAAATTTTAATATGGTTGATTTAATATTTCATAACTCAAACATTCCATCTTTACTTTAAGAAATGGCTAGAGTTCTCTTATATACTACAATATCAGATGTTTCTCTATAACATCCTTCAACATATGAGCAATGTAGTCATGGGACTTGGTAGTATATTATTCTATTTATTTATCCTCACATAAACAAAATCATTGGAACTTGATTCATGTATCCCCATAATGATTAAAAGGGTAATTATCATGCTTCAAAACTTTTCTAAGAGGCATCCTTGTCTTAATAAACACCCATCATTTCTCACATCAATTGTTGAAATTTTCATATTAGTTAGATATTTAAATGAGCATCTTTGACACAATGAATTTTACCTTATTTATTTTAATAAAGTGATAGATAAATAATGATTCCTAAAGATGTTGAATCCATCCAACCAATATTATGGTATTCATTTTATCTTCAAACATTGTAATGTCAAAATAGACTTGCACTTTGAAAGGTGTCTGTTATTAAAACAATGGATATGGAGTATGCATAGAATATAAATTTACTTGTGGTCCAAGATGCATCAAAATATCAAGGAATATTCCATTGATTTCACTATTATATTCATAGAGGGCATACCAAAGGCATTTTGAAATGCATGGGAATGGCTTAGTGAGTATTTTATGGAAATCACCCATATCTTAATGCATAAAACTTTTTAAAGGATAATGTAAAACATTCCCCACTTAAATTTCTTATTTATCATATTTAACTCATGTGTTTACAATAATATGAGATCAAGTATTGGATATCAATGATTTTCACCATGGGTCTTGGAATGTTGATGTGGTGGAAAAACCTAAACCTAGTAACAAGACAATTGATAATTAATGTACAAAGTAAAAATGACAAAATATTCAAATTAGACCCATTAAAATTCATAAATATTCCCATAATAGTACAAATTATATTCAATTTAAAATAATAAGATTGTAAATTTATCAATGAGGTATGGAATAAACATCATGTGATTGAAAGGGGAATTGATTTTTACTAATTTACCTAAACTAATATAAATTCAAATATGTATAAAATATTTGATAATCATGATATACTAACAAACTACTCAATAAATTCATCTATAATATATTAGATTCAAAATTTTAATATATGTTAGTTTGAAAAAATTATGAAAGGAAATAATTAAACAAAAAATGCAAGTCAATACAAGAATAAAGAAGAAGACAAAAGTAAAAGGTTTTCTTATTTCTTTGACTCTTACCAACTATACTGGGATGGTTAGGGATGCAAAACAAAAACTATAAGAAGAAATTTTATATAAAAAAAGTGTATATAAGTTTTGCTATGATAGGAAGATGTTTTTGTTGGGAAAGTATGAATTCCTTCAAATTTTGAAAAAATCCCCACTCAAGAATTCACGTTTTACTATTTTTATTCTTATATAAAAATTTAAAACATTGTATTATGTTTAAGAAAATAAATTAAATGATTATCAATAATTAGTTTTCAATATATAAATCTTAGGAATGGATAAAATATTAACTTACCAAAACACGAAATCGAAATTAATGTGATGAACAACCAACCACATGTTATAAATACATAGACATGTGGATTTAAAGTATGTAAAATTATATCACAAAATTCCTTTTTTTCAATAAATTATAAGTAAAAATAATACATGATAAATGTAGATTCTTGTAAAATTGTGTAAATCTCTTAAAGTGTATAATAAAGGTCATTTTGAAAGGAAGGTACCTATAACCTTCACTTACCTATTTCTCTAAGTTTTTATTAATAAATAGTGTGAAAAAATAATATATAATGAATTGAAATTTTAAAAAAAATATCTGAATCCATAAAAGTTCATATTTTATAATAAAGATGAGGTAAACATACACATTTTATTTATTAATTTCTCTTGAGAGGAGGGTACCTATAAATTAATTGCTCTTGAGCAAAAGGTGCCTATGAAATTCACAAAACATAAAATTGAGTGGACTTCCTTCATAAGTGGATAAATTTTTTGTGGGTTGCATGATAGGCCAAGAGTATGGTTGTAAATTGTCATCCAACATATTGGTCCCACAGATAAATAAGATATTGGCTTAACAAAACCTAATTTATTTCAAAATAATGTGATAATAGTGAGAGGCAATGTATGCATAATGATGTCACTACTTTTAGAAACTTTAAAAAGGGATACGATAGTTAATTATATGGATGTGGATTGAAAGATGCTACAAAATATTAATATTACAATTTTTTTCCCAATTAAACTCATTGTTGACCACACATTTTGAATGTAAGAGGAGGACATGTTAAAATCATGTATAAAACATTTATGGTGATATGTAACAATTATAAAACTATGTTGAAATTTTGTTTAATTTAGATTCAACCCAATGGGCTTCATAAAAAAAAATCAATCATAGACATGATATATTATGCTAATTTTTCCAATGTCCACTCAGGGTATTTTAACTCAAAAAAATGATGATTGGAATTCAGATAAATTATTTAAATGATTGTTTGGAAAATTATGAATATATTTTTTCTCAATTTTTCATAGTAAAGGAAAATTTAAACATGTTGGCAACATCTTCATATATTTATGAATTTGATTTCAATCCTCATGAATGTAGGAATAAAATTTTAAATAAAGAATATATTTTAGTTTATAAGGATTTTTTGGATTAATCTATTTAACTTTCAAGTAATATTTACTAATTTCTTCACAAATACCTCTTTCGACTTCATTTTTAGTGAGTTGAGGAGTGATAATAGAATATTCAGGAGGTGATAGTATTTCTATATAAATATCTAAATTTTGAAGGAGAGACATAATTCTTATAAACCAATAAGATTTTTATTTTTATTTTGAAAGTTACATATATTATTAAAGCACTAAGAATGGATACCTATTCTAAATAAAGAAAGTATATGTCATGCATTGAATCATATGAGACATAGTCATAACCATGTAAATTAAGGAGATAAAGTGTGGACATACCCCAAACTCTACTAGAATAATTGAGTGAGGACATATTCTTTTGGATTGAATGTTATTTGGTAATATGGAAATGAAAACTCTTTCTGGAGATTTAAAATCATTTTTTTTCAAGTATGGCCCCAAACATGACATACTTACAATAGTATGGGAGTAAATAATGTATGTAAAAGTTGAATATTTGTCTTGATATCCTTTAATTGGAGATTGAAAATTATTTTTCAAAGGATGTCAATGCTATGTATATAACTTTCTATGTTTTACTTATATTGCATCTATAATTGTAAAAGGTGGTCTAGAGAAAACCATGTGTAAGTAGGTGTAAGAGTGCACCACCTTGACATGTTTTGATTTGTATGTTTAATTGATTATGTATGTTATTTTATTAGTTACATTGAATGTAATGGTTTTTTTATTTGCAATATTTACTTCAATGTCATTGTTATCGCAAAAATTATTCAATGTATCAAACTAATTTTAATGTCCTATAATTGAGTGTGACAGCAAAACAATGTCACCTAAAAATAATAAAATAGAAATGTAAATCCCAGAGTCTAAATTCAATCATATCAAAAAAACAATTAGAGATAATGTCTTCCAATTCATCAACATATAGCCCCAAAAAAGTAGATAAGAGTGTAAAACCTTATTTCATAGCTATGGTACTATGGATTATGCCTATAGTGCCCATTCTGGTATGATTATCCTAAAAAACGGCTTCATATAAAGTTACTACTAAGGTAATACTAAAGCAAAAAGACCAAAGTCCTTAAACCTTTGAATAAAAAGATACATTAGTACTGTATCAAATGCCTTATTAAATTTTACACATCAACAACATACTTTCCATTTATTATCTTTTTATTCCTCATTGATGGAATCAAGAGTGAAAATGTGATCACTTATTCAGTGATTTCTTATAAATCATACCTGACCTTTTTATATAAGTATTATTATATCTACCCATTTGGATATATAGTCATCTAGCACTATAGTAAAAAACATAACCAATGTATGCCTAATCATGATGGTATGGTAGTTTCCTGGTTGAATACAATCTCCAAATTTGAAGATGGGATGAATAATATGGGATGTACAAGTTGGGAGAAGACCAAAAGGAATAATAAAATAAAAAAATTAGACATATGGACAACAATAATATTTGGTATATGATGGAGTAATTTAGCCTTTAACTTTTCCACATCTTGGGAATTAATAGACTTGAGTTTAAAAATGGTCTTGAGGACAATCTTGTCAGTATAGAAATTAAAATCAAAAATGTTGATGCATTTTATAAAGTTAAAATTCATACATGTTATATTGAACATACATTGAAAATAAAAGAACAAACTGCTAATTAACAAAAAAAATTAGTAATTATTTTGGATTTGCATTTTTTTATATTAAAACTATTTTATTTATTTGAACAACCCTTTTGAGTACAAGACAAGACCCTAATAACCCTCCTAACCCTACTTCCCACCTATAATTTAGTAATACCCTTTAGGAAATTAGGAGGATTTGACTACACATCTAGTTCAAAATAAAATATAAATTGAATAGATATTTAAGAGAATAAGGAACCACCATTTGACAAACACTCATTTTAGCTATATGAAAGATACCGTAGAGTTAGTAATAGGATAATATGAGTCGATAATAAGTCAAATTGATTGATAAGCATATTATATAGAGATATGTAGGTCTTAATATGTTTACAAATTTTTATCATGTGGAGTAAAGAATAAGAAAATAATAAAAGACCGAATTTGGGCACTATTCATTAATCCATCAACTAACACACTGCTTCTATTATCATGAAAATGGTTTCCAATCCACTATTGATAGCATAATTTGATAAGAAATAATTTTTAGGACTGATGGTGGTTGGTCTTTGATCACCCACCTTGTAATAACCATGAGGTTATATTGTATTTTTATAATATGTTCTATTGTGATTTTATCCTCAACTAGATTCCTAATAATTTTGACTACTTAGAGTTTCATGGTCAAATAAAATTCCTTGTGAATGATAGACCAGGTACATATCATACACCTAATCATCCTAAAAGAGTCCCTATCCAAAACCCACTTCATCCTGAGTTCCCTTGTGTAGTGAATAAAGTTGTCAGGATTGACATTTTACATGCATCTTGTGCAGTTACTAACACAATTGTTCTACATATGAGTAAGATTTATGACACTAATGTTGGAGATAGTAGACATGGTGATAACTTAAATAGAATTAATTCCCAACTACACCCTTGTAGATCCTATGGTGTTATATACACTAGACATTCATATTAGAATGGTGGTGTTTCAAAGGGCTTAGATGCTATAGTTATGACCAATGAGTTTTTCGTACATACATTTGGTGTAGATACATAGACTTCGCATGTGAATGTATCTTATATATTTAATATGTTCAATTTTATATATGCTTTTATCTAAAAGGTAATAATAAAATCTTATTAAATTTATTAATATATATATTTATTTTTCTATGTTATAGGAGGAGAAGATCTCATCATTTTCATACCCAGATTTTAGCTTGTCTACTAGTCCATATGTCAACATTAATTCATAAGCATGCATATATATATATATATATATATATATATATATATATATATATATATATATATATATATATATATATATATATATATATGCATGCTTATGAATTAATGTTGACATATGGACTAGTAGACAAGCTAAAATCTGGGTATGAAAATATATATAGAATATTTGAAACATGTTTTTGGTTTAAGAAAATTAATTATGAAGTAACATGTAAATTTTCAAATACTAGTGCTAAAAGTATATCATTTTTTAGCATATAAATATATGTGAAAAAGTGACGTATTATATTCATATTGAAAATTGGTCAAGCAAACCAAGAACATGTTTCTTAATAATACTTTTAATTCAAGAGGTGCTTCTAATTATTGGAAATCAATGATTTAATAGAGATTCACCTAGAACTCAAGCCTTTAAATGTATTTGAAAATAGCCAACAAAATATGCTTAACATTCATCCTAAATATGCCTAACATATATGTTTACACTTCAACAATATATTTTCCATGTCTTAGCCTTGACTACTTGCCTTTGTAAGTTTAATTTTTTTTTAATTTAGTATTAGGATATAAGAGGACAATCATATGACATTATATTATTATCCTATACTATTGTTTATTACCTTTAGTTCTTATGGATCCATACATAGTGTATGAATAATTTATAATAGAATCATTATATTAGAGTATGAATTACTTGTGTTTATTCAAAATGTATTGGTCAAAAATATCGCACATAGTTTTTTCCCTATAAATTATATATCTCATCATTATATCAGATTACTAATTAGTCTCTATGTTTATATGAAAGTTTTATTATAATATTTTTTATAATATGTCTGTTCACATGTACACATGTTTGTTAATTGAAGGAAATGACCTTAATAATGTGTTAATAATTCCATCCTTAATATTAATCTCAAGAGTTACCATTAAATATAAATACAAGATTGAACAAAAAATTATTTTTAGAATTGCATAAAAGTCTACATAATACATATAGACAAGTACAAATACATCTAGTGTATTTATTAGTCATAAAATTTAATTAATTCCAGGTTCACATGCATTTTTCAACTATTGGTATATATTAAACATTATATGGGAATTATCTATATTTTTATCATGTTCACCTCTCTTTTTCTTTTACCTCCATTCTTCTCTTTCCTTCATCACTAACCTTCTCTATTTATGGAAATTTACTTATAAAAATACATTATATTTTTCTAGGGATGTGGGCTCTTTCCACTAGTTAGGGTCTTGTGGCAGGGGGAAAGGGAGATAGGAAATGGTGAGGGGAGGTTCAATGGTCCTCTCTTATGAACTTTATTTCACATTTGATATCATTTTACATACCTTGAGGGTACACATAATTTGAATTAAATAGATGATGTTTATTAGTTTATATATGTTATTAATTAATAGAATCAATTTATACAAACATATAAAGAAGGCATCTATGAATATTAATAATATTTTATAAAGGTTAGATGTCAAAATATATGTAAGTTGGATCATAATGCAATATTAAATGAAAATAACTTTTGCTTCATTTTTTATTTGGATTTTATCTTGGTGTACTTGTAATATGCTTACTTTAATATTTCATAACTCAAAAACTCCATTTTTACATTAATATATATCTAGAGTCCTTTGATGTAATTCAACACCTTACATTTGTCTATGAAGTCCTTGCACATATGTATAGTGAAATCAAGGGACTTGATGGTATAATCTACTAATCATTTTCGATTGTATCAACACGATCATTATAACTTGACATAATTATCCTCAAAATGCTTCAATGGGTAATGCTCATCATTAAAAGCTTTTATAAAAGACATCCATGTATTAATGGTCAATGATTATTTCTCAGATTGAGTGGTGAAGTTTTACTACGAGTTGGACATTAAAATGGACATCTTGGAGACTATGAATTTTATAATATCTAGGTTAATGAAGTCATTGACCAATAGGTAACCATAAAGTTGTTGAATCCAATCAACTAATATTATGGTATTGATTTTATGTTCAAACACTATAATATGAAAATGGATTCAAACTTTGAAATATTTTTTATTCTTAAAAATGGGCATTCAGAATGTATAGAATAAGAAAATTTTTGCTATCCAAGCTATATCCTGAGCTCAAAGAATTGACCCAAGAGTTCACTGTGATAGTATTAGAGGGCATCCAAAATGCATTTTGGGATGTATTGGGATGCTTTAGTGAGTGTTTTTATGTAAACCACCCATATTAGCTTGCTAAAGCATTCTTATAGATAATTCGAAACATTATCCACTAATATTTATTAATTATTATGTTTTAGATATATGCTTGCAAGAATACAAGAGAAAATATTAAATACCAATGATTTTCACCATGGGTATTAAGATGCTAGTGTGTTGGGAAAAACCAAAATTTGGCAAGAAGATAATTGTTAAATAATGTGTTCAGTAAAACTTATATAGTGTTAAACCTAAACACATTCAAATATGAAAGTATTCTCATAATAATGCAGCATATATTCAATTTAAAATAATAAGTAAGGTTATAGCTTTGTGCAATTTTAAATGAGACATAGAATGAAAGTTCTATTAATTATAAGGGGAATTATTTATTATTAATTCATCTAAACTAAATCATATTTAAATATGTTTAAAATTCTATATAATCATGACATTCTAACAATGAAATCTATAGATTCATCTATAATTTTTTAAATTCAAAATGGTTGCAATATATATGATCAAAAAAATTTAAAAAGTGAATAATCAAAAATAGATGCAAGTGAATACAATGATAAATTATTTTGTTTTTATCTCACACATTTAACATTTAGATAAACAAGAAGATATAAGTAAAAAGGTTTCTTATTTATTTGAACAAATTCCTTATCAACTACATTAGATTGGCTAGGACCCCAAAAAAAAAGGTGAATAACTTAAGTATAGAAATAAATGTACAATAGTTTTACCCTATGAAGAAGATGTCTTTTTAAGGACGTACTTATTATTTTAAAGATTTTTAAAAACCCCACTCAAAAATCCATGTTTTACTTTTCTTTATTCTTATTTAAAAATATAAAACTTTGTGTCAATCTTAAGAAAAAAATTAAATGATTATCATTTAGTTGTCTTTCAATATATTGATCATAGGGATGAATAAAATATTCATTTAATAAAACATAAAATTAAAAATATTGTGATCAATAGCCAACCACATGTTCTGAATACCAGGTGTGTGGATGCAACTTTTGTAAAATCATGTCACTGATTTTTTTTATTTGTTAATAAATGGTACAAAATATTAGTACAATATAAATTGATATTCTTATAAATAAGTCATTATATCTTTAACGTGTATGATAAAGGTGATGTAAAAATACAAATTGTATTTATTAACCACTATAGAAGAGATAATTTTATGTTTACTTTTTCATTTTAGATGGGCCTTTCTTTTTTCTGACTAGTTAATGTTTCTTAGGTTAAATTAGAATATTTTGACCATAGAGGGATTCTTCATTACATGATCAGGTATCTAGTTAAAAGTAATAGTACGTTCTTAGTATTATTATATTACAGTGTTCCAAATGTTGGGTGGAGCTATTCTTTTTTTTAAAATTATATTAGTTCTTGTTAGAGTACTATGCATTAGAATATGCACAGTTTTACCTGGAGGGGAGTTTTTTAACCTTGAGTATATTATTATCAGAATCCATGTGTGAATTTTTTTCCTACTGCCTATGTATAATTAAAAATTGATTTTTTATTCCAATTTCTTGATGCATTTTAAGACGCAATCATGTTTTCCTTATTGACTTTTGGATTGTCGTTATATTAACCAACATAGCCATTTAAAATTTATAATATTCTTTTACTTGAATGGGAAATTTAAAATATCGTATTGTTTTATTAGTTTTACAAGATCAAATAATATATAAACATATGTAATATTTTTGGTTTTCTATCCTTGCAAACATTACTAAGCTTGGTAGACTAATATAACAAATAAAAATCTATTAATATAAAATAAAAACTAAAAAAAAATAATTTAAAAAAATTACAAGCAAACAACACTTATCTAAGCTTTATAGCTTCCTTGAATTATAGGCTTCATTTGAACAAAGATATTAACATGTTGGTAGATGATGACATAGTCTTTAGAGCATGTATTTAGACATAGAAGAGTAGACACCCAGAGCATATGCGAGTTGGATTATAGGAACATCTGAACATAATTTGACTATCAATGGAAGCACAACTATCATCCACTATCATTGATAGCATTGACATCTCAAAAATGTTGAGACAAATTTTGTCTAAACCATTTAAAATATAACACCTTCGTTATAGTAAAATAATTATACTAGATTAGGAATAACTATATATTTTTGGATGTGAGTTTGACAATAATAGTTGTTACATTATATGTATGTGCATTTATGCATAAAGGTTATTGTAATAAGATTCTCTTATGAATTTCTCAATAAGTCCAACCATAATAATAGTCTCAAGAGTTACTTTCAAAGATAAATATAAAATTGATCAAGGAATTATTCTACCTTGGGATTTCATAAAATATTACATAATACATATAGATGATTAAAAATACATTTGGTGTATATATTGGTCATAAAATTACATTAATATGGGATTCTTGTTTATATTTTTATTATTGGTAGATATTTAAATTTATAGGGGTATTATTTGTCTTTTTATATCATGTCCACCTCCCTTTTTCTCTTACCTCCCTTCTTCTCTTTCCTCCATTGCTACCCTTCTTTATTTGTGGTGGTTTCCAATTAAACATATGTTACATTCTTCTAGGGATGTGGGATATTTTCACTAGTTAGCCTCTCATGGTGGGTTAATGGTCCTATTCTATGAACTTTATTTCACTTTCGATGTCATTTTAAATGAAATACCGTAAACATAATTTGAATTCAATAGTTGTATAAATACATAGGTTGATTAGTGTATTGATAGAAGAAATTTATGAAGACATATAAATAAGGCATCTATAAATATTAATAATATTATAGAAATGTTAGATGGCATACTCTATGTATGCTAGATTTCATGCACCTCTAAATGAAAATAACTTTTGATTATTTTTTTCCTTGGATTTGCTCTTGGCTAGATTTTAATATGCTTACTTTAATATTTAATAACTCAATAATTCCACCTTAACTTTAATATATGGCTAGATTTATGTTATATATTATAATTTATTATGTTTCAATAATAACCTAGAAATGGCACTTGAGTGATAAGAGTGATAATTGAGACCACTTTACCTTTGCTTAGCCCTAAACATATCTTATGGCCTATTTTCACACTTATCTAGACTTTATGTGGGCCAAAGGCATCCATATACTTCCCTAAAGTAGTTCCAGACCTAGATTCTTACATCCTATCCCTTTATAGATAATATTATACCACTTAGACATTAGTGCCATATTAAGGAAAAGAACACCACAAGGTGCTAGTGTCCCAATTTTGGTACTATTATCCTTTCCCTTATTTTTCCATAAATGGATATCTTCTGAAATATTAGACCACCTAAGTTAAGCCTAGACTTTTTTTAGAACCAAAAAAAGCACTAGAATAATGTATATACATGAATTTTAGCCCCTTAACTAGGATATGGAAATAAGATGCCAATTACACATATGGAATTTAGAACAAGCTATGAAAAATTAAGGTTATCAATTCCTATTCTACCATAGTTTTGCATACTACCATCTACATCATTCCTAAGCTCAGATTACTTAGATTTACAATCTCAAGCAAATTCAAATCAATCAGGTCTACAATAATAATAGTTTAAATTGAAATTTCATAATAACTTAGGTGGGGATAACTACATCAAGGTTGATACATCTTTGGATTATTCGTATGTAGGCAACTTTCATCATAGTGTGTGTTGAGGATATCCAACTTACCCCATGAACAACACACATTATTGATTATATCAATTGGTTGCCTTAATAATGTGGAATATTAGTTTTTAATCATAAAATTAACCAAAATAGGTCATAAACAAGGTTCTATAACTCATGTGCATAATAATAGGCTTGATATACCAAGACATAGGTTCACCTAGAAGCTCATAAGAGTTTTGCACAGAGGACACTTTTGCCAAAATAAGGACACTAGCACCACATGAAGCTATTATCCAAGTAGGGTGATATTATTTAAAGGGGATTTTGACACTTGGATCCTATATGTGACACTTAGACTAGCCTTTACCTCAATTTTTAACCTCTAGATCATTTGTCTCAATCATTTTCTAGTTATGTTCTCATTTACATTATTTATTGTTATTTTTTGAAAGGTTAAATTTAATCAAGTTTATAATAGATTAGTGGTTGTATTTATTACATATTTCTACCTTGATATACTATATTTATCCCTTTAAGAACATAGGATTTACATTCATATAAGTCCTTAAATGTTATAACATTTGGTGAACCCGACTTACTTCAAATAATATTCAAACCCTGACCATAGATACTACTAGGGTTTATATCCTTAATTTTTCCTATTTTCATTGGCTATGTTAAGCTTTTCATATTTCATACATTTTATTTTAATATCCTTCTTTTACTTTGTTTAATATATTCTATCTAAAAAATATATATCTCTTTCCTTAAGAAGAAGTGTTAGGCTTAGCAACAATCCTATTGAGCATCTCAAATTCATTGCATTCGAGATTATACCATGGATAAGGGACTGGTTATAACTTCCATAATAGATCCTTCACACCTTGATTATGTTGAATTCAATGATAATGCATATGTATATGATCAATACAATTAATATCAATATGATATACAATATTGGAATCGAGGCACTCCCCCCATTTAATAATGAAATCTAATTTTCAATAAAGATGAGATTTTGTAGATATTTAGAGATAGAAAAAGGTAATAGACCCATGATAATGCACATACATTATCAGAACTGATGGAAATAAATATATTTTACACCTACTTTAGGGCTAACTCATCCAATAAAACAACAATTTTTAACTCACCAAACTTCAGTGGAAGCTACACCTCCTATTGCTAGTTCTCCCTCCCGAATATTTAATCCCTTATGTACAAGTTTCATTCTCTATAGGATAAGGTGTTACATCTTGAGCAAGGAGTTATCAGTTTATCACATACCTTGAATAATTATGTTATTTTACATACACATTTGGCACATCAAATCTTAGCAACTCTTTTTCCATCCAAATTTGTTTTACATAAGATTACATTGTATGATGGTAATGGTGACACAGAGCACCATCTCCAAGCTTTACACATAACATGTTTGGACTATGCATCTAATGATTACATCCTCACTAATTTCTTCCCATATAGTCTAAAGGATTACACCTTACAATGTTTTTATGATCTATTGAATTAGTATATTCAATCCATTGGAAGATATACTTTTTGCACACCTCACAATAAACATCAGTTATAATATCTCATATGCTTAAGAAACATAATTGAAGAAAAAATCCAATGAGATGATTTCATAATATGTCTTCTAATATAAGACTATATTGGCTAAATTTACTTAACCCATGGTAGATAGAGAGATCCTATGCATGTTTAAACATATTTTACAACTAACATTACATGAATCTATCTTGTTCAATACATTTTCAACCTTCACAGTTTTATGCCACACAATGAAATAAAGAGAAGTCAATATCATCTTTATGGTTAAACTAAAATATGTAAGTGGATCAAAATCAATCACTAATTTTTATAGTAAGTCATCATACAATGTTAGATCCACTAAAAAAATAGTGATCCAAAGGCCATAATTAATGCAACTTCAAATCCATTTCCACACCTAGTTTTATCATCTTCCCCACTCAAATTGTTTAGCAACATTCCATAATTGTGAGGACATGTTTTATCTAACCTCCTGGATTATAATGTCATATCTCTCCATCTAATCAAATAGGTTTATATGACATGAGAGCTTCAAAAAATCTATGATTCTAATGCATTATGTAAATATCATATGGCATGAGGACATACAACAAACTGATGCATTACATTGAAACATTAGATACAATATTTGATAGAGGCCAACATAATTGATGTGGGAAAAATCACATAGGAACCCAAAGTTAAATAAATAGAACCTAAAGCATTGAAAATATTTTAAGATATATTTCAAAATCATACAAAAAATAATGGAGGGAGAATTTTAGGTGTTTACTACTTGTATTAGGCACATCCAACACTTGTGTCATATCACACTACTACATATGATGCACACCCCCTAAATAATATCACTGATGTATACCATAATAAAACACTAGCTAGACTAGTCATCAATTTCTTAGAGTAGGAGATTATTGATGATGTTTTGATTTACATGCACTCTTTGTATGAGCCTATATATATATATATATATATATATATATATATATATATTATCATCCTATTTAGAGTGTTATGATCGATAATGGGTCAAGTATTAACATGTGAACTATCGTACTTATACAAAATTTGGGTTATTCAAAGTAGGGTATCTATCCTACAAACAATTATTCATGGTTTATGTGGTGATATACAAAGCTCTACTAGGGAGATTACACTTCCGCTACATGTTGGACTAGTACAAATGGCCAATAGATTCTTATTAGTATCTAGTACAAGAAAATTTGACATGTTATTGGGAAGGCCATAGATAAAATAAGGACAACTCATCCCATCCACCATGCACATATGACTTAAATATATACATCAAAATTAGGTGATCATAATCAAGGGTCTTTCATATGAGTATCCTCTACATATCCCATAGCTAGTTACACCATAGTTACCAATTATTGATCTAATAACAATTCCTATCAGTACACCATAGAGTTTAGTTAAGCCACTAGTGCAGGTGAGGGCTACTCCTACATTGTTTCCACATATTCATACTATCCCATAGAGACCATTATAAGATATAACCTTGTGTCATACTAGTTTTATTCTAAGATCAATATTATTGAGTTCTCAGGGTTCTTGGCATAGAGAACCAATTCCAGCTACATCTTATAATATATGGGTCTTTAAGACCCCTATATTTCATAAGACACCACACACAGTTTCATGGATTCCTAGCACCACTTCATAGGTAGTGCTAATTATATATCATTCAATACAATAAACTCTGAGACCATAGTTACCTTTTCATATAACATATATGATCATTGTTCCTTTATTTAACACATGACACATTGATAGTGAGTATCCTGTGAGACTAATCAGTTATTATTGTTCCTCCCTTCCTATACATTATTTCCTTATTTTTTGATCATTGTACATAGTTTCATTTTCATGTTGCTTGTACATATCTTATATCTATAAAATATAAAAATAATACAATATTTCAAAAACATAAAAAGATTCAAATATTTAATAAGAAATTTTAAAATTATAGATTGTATGCATTTGCATGTTTAAATTTCTTATATTTCTAGATAATACATATGTTATCTATCCTTATATACTGATTTTTATAATACATACATGCTTCACTTGTTCTTATTGAGTGTTTATAGATTGCTACAAGACTTAGGTCCTCTATAATAATATAATTTTGTTATTTTCTACCCACTCTAGGCATATACACAAATACATGAGTTCTTAATTTTACACACTCACCCATTTGGGGGCATCCTATACACATTTTTGATTACTAGGTTACATCTTTCTACACTCTACATCACATATTTAGCATTGTTATATCTTGATATTAATCATGCTACACTTACTAATAATTTTAATCTACTATTACTAATTTAGACTGAGCCTATGTACATCTTAGCTCTTACACATATTTGTATTAGATATTCATCCAAACTTTCATTTCTAACTTTCCTAGTTTATACTTGATTGTATGTTTATGCTTCTTTTATTTGAAGACATTTGAATATGCCATTGTTGTATGGCCTTATGCCACTTCTTTTTATTATATATATATTATTTAGATAGGTGACCATGTCCTTCTATGTGCTTTCTTGATTATGTATGTAAACATTTAAAAATGTCCTTGTATGTCTTCCTTTCTCAAATTTAGTGACATGTGCATATGTTCCTTGTATTATGGCCCCATGGCCTATTTTTCATACCTCATGTGTGTTATATGTATGCTTTATCATATGCATTAAGGCCATGACACTTTTCTCTTACCTGTTACACACTCCAACTTTAGGTGCCATGAGGGACCTCATGCATATCCCCTTCCTACTTGGGTGTTTTGATGGGCATCATGCCCCATCCCCCTAGGTATTTATTTAATTATTACTTAGATTTTATATTATATAAATTATTATATCTATCTTAACAACCTTGTGAAATACAAGCATAACATATGTTGTACATTATAAACTTATGCTTATATTAGCTTACGTTTTAATGTTATGTATTCCCATTTTTCGTAATTTTTTTCAAAGTTTTTTCTTTTAATGATAATTATTTCAAAGGTTCAAAATCTCTCTTAAAAGAGAGGGAATTAATAAATGTTTTTCAAAGGGATTATACTATCATAATCCACTCACAATATAATTTTCAACACACAAGATCAGATTACAAAAAAATAGACTCAAGTAAACATAGTCAAAAACAGTGAACAAATATTAGTCATAGTTGCATAGAAATCTCAAAAGTTAGACATTATCACCCAAATTGGGACACTATCACCACATGACACTACTATCCAACATATGGTGTGTTAATATCTAGTACCCTCAATAAAAAAAATAGATTGGCCAAAAAAATACAGCACATGCATTCCATGTTTGCACAAGTTTAGTTATAGATTTACTAGTTTTTCTTAGTTTAGCTTAGATAAGGGGAATCATGCATGATATGAACATTATGATTTAGAGTTTAGATACTTAGATGTATATTATTATAACTTATTCTATAATCCATATTCTTAGATAACATATTTGGAGGCATGTTAACATCAAATTATTTTTGTATGCTCTCTTATACACTAGTTGATTAGATGGATCAATAAAATTCATGTCATTATCTACATTATATATATTAGACACCATATTATAGGTTAAATAATAGATTCATAACTTAATCCATATATATTGGTTGGAATTCTCAAGTGTCCCATAACTACCTTATATGCCTAAGTGATCATAGATTTGACATATCTAGTTAGACATTTCTAGTTACATTATGAAGTTTTAGTTTTTGATGCATATATTGCACATGGGTGGGTAGTGATATAGTCATATTCTACTTGGGTTATTGATCCACCTACATGAAAGGGTTTTATACATAATTAATTCAATCCAAGATATTCATAGTTCATGATTCACCAAACAAGTGTGGACAATGATGGAGTTAAAAACTAGATCAAGTTTTTGAACCACCCACATATGGGGATTTAGAAAGAAATCAACTCAATCTAAGTTATTCACAAATTTATCACTATATATATTCACACACATAAGTTGTCACTAGGTTTATGCATTGGTTTGAACACTTAGAGAGGTGTATTAATTCATTTCCTCTCTCTTTGCCCAGTTTTACTTATTTAATTAGTTTTGTCTTTTCTTTTGATATCTCATAACTAAGGACCAATCTATGTATATTTCACTTGTAATACACAAAATGAAGAATGATTCACATGATCATATATAAATTCATGGGCTTCACCTCTTAGGTAGGTCAAGTTACGCTTCTTTTTCCTTTATCCTAGTCATTAATTTTTTTTGCATTTATAAAATAGTGGGGGGTAAATGTAATTACTTAAAAATGACACTTGAGTGCTAAGGGTGTTACATGGGACCACATATACATAGATTAGTCCTAGACCTATCTTATGGCCTATTTTCACACTTATCCATCCTTTATGAGGGATATAGACATCACTAAACATTCCTAAAGCAATCCCAGATCCTCATATTACATCCTAGGTTTTCATGTCTCAGGCTCTACCACCTAGACACTAGTCCCATAGTAGGGATAGTAGTACCACATGGTACTAGTGTCCTAATTTTATCACTACTATCATCTATCTACTTTTTCTACAAATGAATATCTTTTTTAGTCTTAAACCACCTAGGGTCAGTACAAACCTCTTTTAGCACCCACATAAGCAACTAAATAATATATATACATGAATTTTATCCCTCTTACCATTAGAACTAAATAATATGCAAATTTTGCATATAAACTCAGAACATGTTGCATAAAATTAATGTTAATGATCCTTATTATGACCTACTTCTACATACTACCATCTACAACATTCTTAAACTTAGATTACTCAGCTTTCTAGTCTCAAGCACATTCAAAGCACTAAAGTATACAATCATACTAGCTTCATTTAAACTTTGACTCTCACTTAGTGTTATAAAAAAAATTCACCCTTGAGGAGAGTGTTCAAGCCTTCTCACTTAAGTGATAACATGTCGACTCTTCAAAGGGTCTAGGTGAATCTAAGGCTAAAGAGAACCAATAGATAGGGCTATCTCCCTTGATGGATCACTTAGGATCAATCACTAATATACTAAATTATAAGGTTTAGGGAAGAAATAAACTATGAACTAACAATAGGGGATGATACACCAAATTTGTGCTTTTCTACCTACCTATTATGGACTAAGAATTTTAATTAGGATTGAATCTAGTTTTCCCAACTCAAAATGAGTCTCTGAGCATGAGGGTTTCACATAGAGCCTATAACATGATGCATAGACTATGGGATTTGGTCAAGTGGTCTAAAAATCCACTAATGAATGCTTTCACTTACAATCCATGCAAATCCATTTAAAATTACTCTACATGAATTGAAAATATGAGCAATCACTTTCAAAGAGGTAAACATGACATGAAAAATGAGAAGTAACATATTATCAATAACATTAACTATAAATTATCATGAAGTGTAAACTAGATAAAAATGTTAAAAATACTTAATTTAGATATATTTAATTCAGATTTAAAATGTGTTCATTTGGATAGTGCTAATGATGGTTACAAAAAACTCATGAAATAAGTTACAAAAAATAAAACCTACGATAATAAAGTTATGAAGTCACTTCTCTAAAAATGTGAACTTAGTTTAATGATAGTCCTCTCAACTTGGTGTAGGAGTTTCATTTTGCTTGATGACTCACCCTTAAGTTCTTAAAAGTACACCTTAGGAGTGATTGTGAAGTGACAAGTCATATTCGTATAGTTTAAATTATTATTCTTTCCTTAGAAACTTATTTAATATCCATACCTAATCATCTTTCCACCCATGTTCTACAATTTCCTTCACAACTATCACATTTGCTCTTTGGGGAGGCTTATTCCTTGTAGCCCTATTTTGACACAAATATCCTTGGTTCAACTGATCTATAACCCTTATAGGTAAAATAAAATCATATTTTAATATCCATTATATTTATTCCATCTCACCAAAAATTTCATGGCACATCTCCCAAGGTAGACCTACTAACCCAACACCCATCTTTCCCAATTAAGCTTAATTAATCTTAAACTAAGCCTAAAGTACTAGAGACCATATAATGCCATACAATAATTCTATAAAACCTATAAAATATTTTATGGCACATTAAATTAGGTCATATGGAAAATTTTCACACATTTCTAAGAGTTATAACTCAAGTTATTGCAAATGCAAGCTTTCTATCCCTAGGTTGGTCATGTCCTAGGCCAAAGTAGGATGAGATCAAAGTAAAAGAATTTTTTTTAGTTTTATGGTAATTAAAATCAAACCAAGACATATGTGAGATTTTTACAAACTTTATTCATCTCCTCTAGCAAATTTTTATGCATGATAAATCCCAATGAGCTACCACCAAGAAAAAAAGTAGAATTTTATGTACATTTCTAATTCTCAAATGGGTTGTAGATCATTTTTATCTATTTATTCATTATTTGATAATATAAACACATTATAATTATTTTCATGGTTCTATTATTCTTCACTATCCATTCAAATCACCAATTCCAATGCAAAGCATTGCATATTCTCTTAGATTCTTGAAAATAGGCATATAATTCTTTAGTAGGACTATTTGTATTCTTTGGGTTTGATGCATGTTGAGTTTAAATAAAAGGTTTTAATTAAATTATTATCATTTTTATGCCATCTAAAAATATTATTAACTTGTTATTATGGGTTTCACTCTTCATTTATTCTTCAAACCATCATATTTTATGCAAGGTTTGCCTCTCATAGTTGAGAATGTCAACCTACAAGTCTGTAGACCTATAAGTCTAAATTCACCTTACTTTAATCCAATAATGATATGATTCATGATTCTTAAAAACCCTATAATATTCTTCTTAAAATTTTAGTCTAGTTTAAAGTATCCAAAACCTCTTTGAAGTCTCTCAAATGCCTCTAAAGACCTAGTAGTGTTCCATAGGTCTCTACCCTGCAAGTTTAACTAAAAGATAATATTAGGAGTTTGGTCCATTGATGTATATTATTATAATATTCTCATATATCCATATTAAATTAAATTATTTCACATCTAACCTATACTATCTCTTTAAAGCTCCATCAAGTTTGATCATGTAACTATCTCTTTTGTCTTGGAAGATTGTAGGTGCACATTTAGACTATATATGAATTAAGTATATACTTGGGAGTAATATAGGGTTATTAAGAGTAAATTTTTACTTATTATATTCTAAAATTACCATTATTACTTCTTTTTTAGGATCCTATAAGAGATTTTAAACCCAGGTTGCTAATGAGCTATCACCTAGAATCATCTATTAAATATGTTCATGGAGTTAGTTACTCAACCTTAAATATGATTATTCAAGTTATATAGGTCACTAATATAAAAAATAAACCAATGTTACTATTCATTTCATAATTAATAAAACTTAGAAACAATATTACTCTCTTTAGATTCAGTAGTCCTAAAATCTCCTACAATAAGGTCTTGATCAAAACACCGTTTAGATGGCTTGTATTACTTATTTCATATATTTACCACTAATAAAAAATAAGAAATAAAAAATTAATAACATTAAATTAAATTCTAAAATATTTAATCCAATCACCATGTATCTTCCTTTTCTAGGCACTTTCGATAACCACCTACAAGCAATTTTATGCACAGTCAACATGCCTTATTAATTCCCTTGACATTTGACCCTGTTGATGCATGTAGGAGGCTTGAGGAAGATATATGAATCTTGTTGGACGTTATTAAAGTTATTTCATTCCAAACACCTATTTTTTTTTTCTTGAGAACATCACAACTTAAAAAAATCTACGTACCATCTTCTAGAACAATAAAACACAACACTTTTGGATACATTAGGTACTCACACATGCCAATTGGTGGTGGAAGACAATGTGGTAGGGATATTTAGGACATTTAGGATATCTAAAAAACATTAATTTTCATCCATTATCCTATAAACACATTAATATCATAAAAACCCTACCTATGGGGTTTTAGGAAGGTTTTGGGTGACTTATTTTGTTAATTACTATTCAAAAAGCATAACCATTAAAACCAAAAAATAATGCCTATAATTTAAAGGTAATAATGTCACATATCAAACCCAAGATCATTACATCCAAATATCTTTACTCTTCATGAATTGAGCACCTAAAAATGGTTATCACTACTTGCAATGAGGTCATTGGAGAAATGGATAGGTTTTCTACCCTTTTTAGACCAACAACTCCCTCCATTCAATGTATCTGTACGCAAATAATATTGAGGAAGACATGGAGGTGATTTCATACCATCTTCAACTATGAAAACATGTAAAAATGCCTCAATATACCCTTTTATATCAATGAAAATAGCCATATTTTGGTTGAAACTCTATTGGAGCTAAGGAACAAGTGTTCATAGAGTCTCTTCAAGCCCGTAAAGATGTATAAAATGTGTCAAGATAATATTCAATCTATTTACATGAAATTTATTACACTATTTTTTTTTACATTATAAAATGAGCAATAAAGTTTTTAAAATGATTTATAACATTATAAGATTGAGTTGGACATCATTTTACTAATTGTAAAGATCAAAAGAGGTGTAAGATGATACTTGAAAAGTATCTCATGACCTTGAAAGACCCTATAAAAATTTATCAACCTTGAAGATATTTGATTCACAATGACTAGGGGAGTGAATTAGTCTTCAAAACATTCATTTAACTTCACTTAACATTCATGATCCATTAATACAAACATATATATCAATCAAAGCACAAATAACCATAGATATGAACAAGAAATACAATAACACATCATATATATGGGAAACCCTAAATGGGAATAAAATCCACTGATATTTATGAATGGACTATAGTCCTATAAGAAAAAAACTAAATTTAGTGAAGCACCAAATCCACATGGAACACTAACCCAAACTAGTTAAGAACCCACTTGATTAAGCTTTAGCAATCACCTACTTGCAAGGAGGGAAAAATCCCCTAGATGGCATAGCACCAACTTAATAACCTGATATATTTGATCACCTTTAGAACACTATTTTTAATAACCAATAGATGATGACCAACTCTTCAACTCTTCACACTCTTATCCCTCTTAAACTACCTTCTACTCCTCTTCACTCAACTAGGTCTCTTCAAGACTTATTAGGTCATATGACCTTGATATTCATATTCAAACCTTCAATTAGATATTAATAAAAATCCTTATACTATCTTATTATGTTCTATAATACCTCATTATATTAAAGGATCTTATATCATATTCACTCCTCAATCCAATCATTTAACTTATCTAAATAGGCCTAATATGTGTTATTTATATACACAACTTACAATCACACACCTCTTGGTTGGCCACAATCACTTGAACACTTAGATTAGGAATTCAATAGATCTTAGCATACATTATCAAAAATAATGAATTACATCAATTAGACATCCATACCTTCATCAGGCCTTATCCTCTTTTAGGTCGTCTGAAAACCTAATAGGCCTTCTTTAGACATGTGTTACACTTTGCCTTGGAACACTTTAAAGATCCACACATGGAAGGAACATATCATATAAAAATAAAATAGACCCCCAATAATTTATTATAATCTAAGTATGACATTTTATAACAAATCACTACTTCAAACCCATCATTAGTACTTAGTCCTATTTGGCATATGTATATATAATATTTTCCTTTCAATACTAAAGCTCAAACTCAATTAAGCCACATAGACATGATCAATCAAGTGAATGTATAGAGTCTATATGACATCAAGGTCATCACCATATGATCGAAATGCTTCAACTTAGGGAAAAAAGGATTAAACTCACCTCTTCACTATGCTCACTTAGACCTATTAGGTCTATCAAAATCTAATCATGAAACTACTTAAAATTCAATACCTGAAAGGATATTTTCAATGATTCTCAATAAATTAAAAATATTCTATAACATATTCAAAATAACCTTAATCACAAAGATCATAAGCTTTAATACCAAACATTGGTATTATATACTGTAGTTATGTAAAATACAAAATTGGATGACTTAAGCTTGGCTAATGATACCCAATCCATAGGTCCTCTTTGTTACTGACACAACCCTTCTAGGCTATTCTTTCACTAATTCTTAATCATCCATAGTCTTTCAAAATTAACACCCTCATGTCCATGTAGCTCTTTTAGGGCCAAATCCATCCCCCCAAGCCTTGTTCCTTTAGGATAATAGCACCCAACTTAGACAGGCACATTGAAACCCAAGGTATCCTGATTTTGGTGTTGTTGTCCAAGTTCAAAGTTGGTCCTAACAGTTCGATATCTTTTTCCTTGTTGACCTCACACAAGTTCATTTAACCCGTGATCATTAATTTCCATATAGAAGGCCATTCAAATTCCATTTAGAAGGGTCGACACTCATTTACAATAGAGAAGTAAGAATACAAGTGAGTAATCTCTATCACTTTCCCCTATTCTCTACATACAACCTTCTAATATCATTATAAGCTTATTCAAACCCTTGGACCAGTCTTTAGCCATCTGAAGTATACCTAGTTTGACATCTAGTTACATTTAATACATAATTACACCAGGCAATTCAATGGAAGAACTGCATTAGCTTAATCCCTATTCGAAGTATTGGTATGTAGGTAGTGTTCCCACATATGGGGCATGTAGTGTGTCCAATGTATCCTTTACACACTAACCCCTTCTCTTCCTTTCTTGAGTTTCTATTCTATTTTAAGCACAAAGAGATTTTAGGGATTGAAAAATTAAAAATAGATACATAATGAGCTCCACAGGCTTCTAGGCTTCAAAATTTCACTGACAGGGTAACATAAGTTTGTCAGATAGAACTCAGAAAGCTCAGACCACTAGGATAATAGTGCCAAAAAAGGTCTATAGTGCTAGACAATAGTGTGTCCCACTTTTGGTGCTCTTAACCACTCTAAAAATGATCTTCAAGATCCTATTATTGATAGTTTCCCAATCCTACTCCTCTAGTATCAGACCCTATCTCAGTCTTGATCATTTAGAATAAGCTAAGTTATATTTTTTCTCACTTCTTACTATATTTGGAAAAGGCAAAATAGAAATCTATTTATAAAAATTAGTATCATAATTCCTGCATATTATCTAGTGATTTACATTACTTAGACCTACTTATTTAATTAGGAATAAATCTTGAATATTCTCAAAACAAACAAAACATTTGGTCAACCTGACTTACATTGAATTTTTCATAAGAACCCTAGAAACCATAGGGTAAATTCCTAGATAATTTTTCCCATTAATTTTTGAATTTTTTCTTGATTATTAAAATAAAAAAATTCTCTCAAAATTTTAAAATTTTTATTAAATTTTAAAATAATTTTTTCCCCCAAACCCTAATTGCATGCACTAGGTCCCAATAATTTTCTATTATTAATCCAGTAATTTCACAATTTTTTCTTGCATAAATAAATCAAAAAATCACTTCAAATTTCAAATTTTCATAGTAATTTAAAAAAAAAATCTCAAAACCCTAATTACATCTACTAGGTCCCATTAAATCAAACATTTTCACATAAATTTCTCAATTTTTATTGGCATACTTAACTCAAAAATTTAATTTCAAATTCATAATATTTTGCATAAATATTTTTAAAAAATCCCTATTTTCATGTACTAGCTCCTTTTTTTCTTGAGGTATCACCTTACATTCAAACTCAAATTGCAAAAATGTTGCTCATTTATTTACAAAATTTTCTTATATTTCTTGCAAATAATAAGGAAACCATAATGGGCCCTATCATGTACATCAATGTTGAAGTCTATCATATACTAGTGCAAAACTTCATCCTTTGCATTTAGTGATTATGTTTCATAATAAGGGATTATATTACTAAGTTTATTTATAACTTTCACAAGATTTTAATGTTTCTTTTACATATGCTTTATCTCTCATATCAAAAAAAATTCAAACTTATCATGCTAAACACATTAAAAATGTCATAGTATATGTCAAAGATATTTATACATTCATGAACAATTTCATGATCTCTACCCTTTGATCTCTATCTCTCCTATGGAAAAATATACAAGTTTATCATTCTAAACACATTACAAATGTCATAATAGATGTAAAATATATTTATGCATTAATGCATATTTTCATGCTCTCTACCCTTTACTCTCTATATCTCATAGGGAAAAATGTACAAGTTTATCATGATAAACACATTAGAAATGTCATAGAACATGTCATAGTTTATTATGCATACATGCACAAATTCATGCTTTCTACTCCTTGTTTGTTATTTTTCACGTGCAATGTTTGCTATAATCATATTGCTATATAATTTATAACTCCACTTGCATGTATTTTAGCCTTTATGGATAGATTCTACCTAGATGTATATGACTCTTTGGCTACTATTGTTTCAATGTCATATTTTATGTAGATGAAATAAATCCCTTCTCCTCCTCTTCCTCAAGAGGGTGATAACTACTTCCCCTCTAACCAAGTCCATGTGATCACCCCTTCAAAAGGTGAGGCGACCTTTACTGTTATTTATAATGCATACATTCAACCATTAGTTCCTTTAAACCATCTCCAACATATGTACTTACATTTTCACTTAGAACCAACTAGGGTTTACACTTGTGAGACTCTAAAGGATCAAATCACTAATATGAACAAGCTATTTTTAGAGTTACAAATGTAGAATTAATTATTACATGAAATATCACAACATTGGAAAATCATATTACAATATAAATATCTCAAAAGAATCCTAGTGTCAATCATGTATATGCACCTTCATTGAGTCAATGGGTTGAAAGCAATGTTACATATCAAAATTAAATATCACGACCAGAAAATAAACTAGTTAAGAATAGAGAGCCAATTTACAGAACACAACATAAACTATGCACTATAGAAAAATGTAGCAAAGCATGATTACACTTTGATTCAGAGTGAGATATCACATATGTCATATTATTAACACTACTAGATAGGAGGTTAATCACATTGCCTTTTACTCATCATCGAGATCCACATCTCCTACATAGGTAGCAACATTAGCCCTTTTGTAACTACCATCATATTCGTGGACATAGAGATAATGATTGTTATGGACTTAGGGATTAACTTAATATATGTATTGATAACTATATAATAGCATTCATATTAGGAGCATGAATATCTTCTTCATCATGGAACCATAGACCTCATTCCCCCATGACTGAGTCCTCCCATGACATTCATTCATAAGAATCATCAATTAATCATCGTGAGAGTAATGTGGTTTATCAGATAGAGCCTGATAGGAGATATCCAATCCCACCTACTTAGAGGATTTGGAGACCAATAGAATGAGATAAACCTACATATAATAGTGTAGTCTAAGGTGTATATAGTGCAATTCCATACACATATTCATCACAATCATAGGCTTCAGATAACTATTCACCATAGTGAAGTTTTTTAGGACCTATTTCAAGTAGAAACCCACTATGATTGGTACTAAATAAGCCACCAGCATATGTTTCAGCTCCATCTCGATCTATTACTCATTCATATTCATCATAGTCATAGGCTTTAACTAAATATTCACTATGACAAAGTTTTTTAGTACCTATTTCAAGTAGCAACCTGCTACATTTGGTTTCAAATGAGCCACCATGATACATGACACCATGATAGGGAGTCTCCCATGAAACTCATTGGTTAGTATAATTTCTTCCTAGTTTATCTGGTACATAGCTTATATCAAAACATAAAAACAATACAATACATTTAAAAATACCAAAAACATTTCAATATATCAAAATACAAATTTTTTTATTATATGCATCATCTATGCTTTACACTATTATTATCATGATAGGACTTAAATATGTTATTTCATGTTATTGTATGTCAATTTATCTATATTACAATGCTTCACTTGATCTCTTTTGAATGTGTGCAGTAACATCTAACTACTTGATTGCTTTACTCTACCCATTGAGAGGGCATTCCTACTTATACATTCGGGACACACATTGATATACATTCCCACTCAGGGCATATTCTACATGACTACACCATCCATGTTATGTCATTCTTACACTACACACTTTGAGTTGGCATACTAATGTATATTAAATACAAGCTTACACATATCACTATATAAACATTTCACTGGTATCTTGCACTTATGTATTTATTAGCATATAGATAGTCTTATAATAATAGATATTTCATTATTTCAGTTTTGTTTTGATTAGTTAAATGTGTTTGCATTTATAGTTTACTTACTTTCATTTCTTGTTTATTGTAGCTTGTGTGATTGCATTTCTAGTTCTTGTTTGTCTCCTTCTTATGCCTTAGGAAATTTTCTAATGTCCTTTTCTTCTATTCATGTATGTGCCTTAGGATATTTTCCAATATCCTTTGCTTGTAATCTTCCATGTGCCTATGGCCCTTGTGCCAACTTTTCGTGTTTTACTTGTATGTGTATGTGGATTTGAACATGCCTTGTATTATTGGTTTCCAATTTTAGTGACATGTGCCTATGTCCCTTGTTTACATGGCCCCTTGGCCACCCTTGTATGCTTCTTTCTTCTTGATTTATGTACTTATTTGCTTGCTTGCATATTCAATGTTTGCAATACCATGATATATATCATGCATTTACCTTGTCTTCTTAGATGCCATGATGGACATCATGCTCCATCCCTCCAACTAATAATTAAAAACTAACATCTAACATTTATAGTTCCAATTTATTACATTGCACATGATTCTACATTGTTATATCTATCTAGGCATAACCTTGTTGATCTAACAATCTCTCAATACATATATTGATATATCTTGAAATATCTTGTCAAATATCACTATGATGTCATGTATCTATACAACTTAACATACTTGTAGGACTGTTTTCTTCTAAGGGAGATCATTACCTATTCCTACCCTTAGAAGAGGGTGAAACAAACAAGGGTTCTACCATAGAGATCAAAGCTCCTAATAGTTGAAATAGTAGCATTTAGATTACCCAATTTAGAATCTAGAAGTCAACCCAGGAAGAACAGAGCAAAAAAGTTTTAGATTAGTAACTAGTTTTTGCATAGGAGAATAGCACAAAAAATGGATAGTAGTACCAAACACAGGGGTGTCCACATTTTAGCACTTATCTTTAGGAGGAAAAACACTCAATTTTTCTAGAAATAGACCAAAAGTTCAGTTTAGATACAATTTTTTCACTTCTAGATTAGTCAAAATAAGTAGTTTCAGTATTTTTCTCAGATAATCCTGATATAGGGGGTTATCATGCATGGCATGATAGTTATCACTTTCAATTTTAGATTGGGTAGTTGACATAACTTCCAAATTAGAATCCATGTTTTAGACATCAGTGATTAAGGGCAATGTGCATGACATAATGGTCTTCTTTTGTTTCAAAGCTTAGTTATTATATAGGCATTCTCAATAGTTACATGCCTTAATCCATCTATAGGTGGTTGATATCACTTTCTTGTTAAAATTTCATACAAGTTTAACTTTTTTAGTACTTGAATATTTGATCTGGCTTTCATATAAACCTAGTACATCAGTTTTGGAGTGGCTTTCATCCAAGCCTAATCTGCATCTTTTGAAATGGCTAAGAGTGGCCTAATTTCCAACATATATTCAGGTTATCCATGTCACATTGTTAGATTTTTAGAACATCCATGGGCTCTATTATCCATCTCATATGACATCTATTCTATATCGGTATCACTTCATAGCTTCACTTCAGAGGGTAATGATGGAGCCAAAGGGCCAACCTTTGTATTCTTGAGCCACCTATTTAGAGGGATTGGCCACATAGTCCAAACATGGATTAACACATGCATGATTAGTTAACTTCACTTAGTTGATGAGGATAGATCCAAAGGCCCAGACTTTGTATTCTTGATCCACTCTTGGGGAATTGAGCACTTAGTTCCATTCATGATATTACTATTGATTGAACATATATCCAACATCACCCAACATAATCCAACATCACATAATGTTTTTAATTATTCATGTACCTAATGAGGTGTATTCATTCCTTTATATTCCTCTCTCTCTTAGCCATCTTTGTATTTTCTTATTTTAGATATAGTGTATCTAGTAAGAACCGATCTACTTTATATTTTCATTTTAGATTCACACTTCATAGCATGCTTTTTCTATGCACATCTAACATCACAAAACTTGATGAGCTTCTCCCTTAATAGGTAAGCTCAAGTATGATTTTTACTTCCCTTTATCCTAGTATTTCACTTTGATGCATCACTAGAATAAAGTGGGGGGGGGCATGTAGTCATGTAAAATGAGTAATTGGATAAGTTAAGCTTGGCTAATGACACCTAATCCATAGGGCCTCTTTCTTACACACATAACCCTTCTAAGATATTCTTTCACTAATTCCCAGTCATCCCCAACCTTTTGGGCTTAACCCTCTCAAGCCCAGGTAGTTATTTCAATCCTAGATCCATTCCTAATTCCCATACAATAGTAGTGCCCAACTTGGATAAGAGCACTAAAACCTAGGGTGTCTTACTTTTGGCACTATTATTGAAGATAGAAATTGGTCCTAACAGTCATATTCTTTTGGATCCTTATCTTTTCCCTGTTGGCCTCATGTGAATTGATTTAATCCATTATCATTATTTTCCCTACAAAATGTCATTCAAATTCCATTCATAAGTGTCAACACTCATTTACAAGAGAGAAGCAAAAGTAAAAGTAAGTACATTTTAGCACTTTTCTCTATTCTTTATGTATAGCCTTCTAATATCATTCCAAGATTATTCACACCCTTGCACCAATCCCTAGCCATCTAAAGTATACCCAATTTTGAATTTATCTATATTTCATACATAATTACACCAAACACTTTAATCAGAGAACTAAATTAGCTTGATCCCTCTTCACATTTTTATAATGTAGGTTGTGGGGTGTGAAGTGCATCTAGTGTATCTTTTACACACTAACCCATTCTCTTCCTTTCACAAGTTTCTATTCAAGTTCAAGCACAAATACCTCCTAGGGATTTTAAGATTAAAAATAGACACACAATGAGTGTGACAAGATTTTAGGCCTTAAAATTTCATTAATAGGGTAACACAAGCCTATCAGACAAAACCTAAAAAAATCAAACCACTATGACAACAATGTTGAAAAAGGACTATAATGATAGATAGTAGGGTGTCCCACTTTTGGTGCTCCTATCCAATCCAAAAATGAACTTCATGATCTTGTTTCTTAATTTTTCCAATTCCTTCTCCTATAATATCAGACCCTATCTCATTTTGTATCATTTAAATTAAGCTAAGTTAGAGTTTCTGTCACTTCTTACTATATTTGTAAAAGGAAAAATACAAATATGTTTATACCAATTAGTAGCTTAATTATTTCATATTATCCACTAATTTACATTACTCAAACCTATTTATTTAGTTAGGAATTAAACTCCAATATTTCCAAAGTAAATAAAACATAGACCAATCTTCTAAGCTTATCTCACACAGTGTTGTTTGAACTAGACAAGCCATTTCGACTTCAAATTTTCAAACTCTTACACTTTATTCTAATATTTTAAAAATTAATAACATGAATTTTAATTCACAAAAAACAACAACATATATATTATATAATTTAACTCATGACATGGAGTCTCAAACTCATTGGTGCAACTTGCTTACCCATAACTCCTAGATTACTTTAAAGTATAGTCATGGTGACATTGACCTTCAACCCATGTATGACCAATTTAAAAGACTTATTATAAATTTATATTAACCTATGACATCTCCATACCATATGAAAATATAAACATCATATTTTCTAGTGGAAACTATTGGTCTTACAGACCAATTTGTTGATCTAACTACACATAGATCTCACTAAGTTGGATAAGCCATTTTGACTTCTTTATTTTCACCACTATAACTAAATTCAAAGATTTATAACACGCATGAATATGGAAATATAATTTCAAAAAATCATCTTTATGTATTTGGTTTCATCAATCTATCATGATAAAACATTCCTAATCATCTTCTCACTATTGCTTGGGTTTTTCACTATTTCCATCATTAGGCCTATTAGTGGCTAGCTAACTTGGATGACTAATCTTAAAAAATCAAAGGATATAACCTACCCATAAATATTCATGGACATGAAACATGAGTCTATCCTAAATCCACTTTCATACTTTGACTTGGTCAACTCTAACATCTACAACAAATTTTTAAGAAATTAACACCTTCTTATAGGGTCTACTCACACACCTGGTAAACCAATCACACTTATATGTGTTTGGGATAGTTTAATACAACTTATAATAGATTAATTGAGCATAAAAATCCATTATAGAAACTTTTTATCAACATATTTAACATCAGGTCCTTATTAGGGTTCTAAGACGGTTTAAACCTAACTATAATGTTATAATCATTCATAAAGCATAGCCCCTAAACTAAAAAAATAATGCATTTAAATTTCAACTAGGACCCTTGCCCATATCTCATTAATATCTTAGGCTACCATGTAATGGTTTGATGAGATAATGAGCATGAGATAATTGTTCTCAGTTTGAGATCCCTTCATTCTAAGCACTTGAGAAACCTAAAAAAAATTTCATGCCTTATACTTTAAACAAGAACCTAAACCTTAATGCAATGCCTAAAACAAATTGAATCACCTTTATCAATATGCACCTACTCACACTTGCCTTAGAAACTAATTTTGATACCCCATTAGGCTACACTCTCTCTCTACAACATAGTATTCATATCTTAATAGGCCTTGAACTAACCTTCATGCCTCTTTCCATGCACTCAAAACCTCACTATCATGCTCAACATATCACTCTCAAACCACACAACTTGTCTCATTTTTGAACACTTCCATAAATCCTTTACATGCCCTGACAACAGATCATGATACCTCATTAGGCCAAATAGGGTCCAAGTACAAATCAATATATAACACCTTACAGAAATACCCACCTTACAACACTTATAAAGGCTTATATTCCTAACTCACAAGCCCATAAAATTCCAAACAAATTCTCATTTTCCTAAGATCGCTCACTTTAACATGCTACCTACACATACCTTCTCACAAGGTTTATACTAGGCTTCACAAGACACCTTTAATAAGCTCAAACATACTGAACTTAATGATATCACTCAATACGACATAAAGACACTCATATCACTACTCTCATATAAAAAAATCTTCCAATCTTCTTGACACAACTCACTACCAACTGACCTTACTCTCAATAACACTCTTGCAGACCTACTTATCATCATACCTTCATAAGAACCTTTAATGACAACATTGAGAAATTTATGTTGACCTAAACCTTGATATCAACCTTGTCATCAATCAATATATAAGACAGAGCTCAAAGAACTCACCTTGTCACATCAAGCTCATAAGTTCATACCTCAAAGACCACTCACCATGTATCTTTAGTAGATGCACCTTGACATGAATGACATCAACCTTGACATCAATGATAACACTTATCAACAGAGGTAACTTGAAAATGGCATGAGATAACTAGACAAGCATAAGACATAGATCAATAATTACCCTAACATTTCCAAAATAACCTTAAAATTTTCTAAACTTACATTTAAAAAGGATTCTTTAATGACTACATTGAAATACTTGATAATATGACTAAGTGATTGTATCTCATTTCCAAATAGACCACCCTAAAAACTCTACAAGTTACTAAGGAAGACACAATGCCTGATACCATGAGATTAAATGACTATGAAAAAGCCTCTTTGCTATCTTTAAAAAAAGTTAGGCAAGTCTAGAATCAATGTTTTGAATTTTCCCCACCTATAGTAGCCATTTTTGGCTAACACATTTATCGATCTCCTAGGATTGCATGTTTGTTATACATATAGACCAGTTGCCTTCTTGTATTTACTGAGATATAGAGTAAAATTATCTCAACATATATTGAAATAGACCTTGAAACTAACCTAAAATCTCTTGTTAAGGATGAAACAGTTGACTTCCTTCATGAACACACAAAATAAGATAGGAAGCAAACACACCAACAATACAAGAAGCAAATAAACCAACAAGACACATATTATGCTAAGAAGCAATTAGGGAAGAAAAAAAAGAGAATATTATATACAACTATCCTTTAAGGTACAATCCTCCAAGATCAAAAACAAAAATCCTTAAGTCTTCTTCATGTGATGAACAATAATGATGTACATGTTATTGTTCAACCTTGGTTATTACTTTATCAAATCCTTTTTTAATTGGCATCATTTTCGGCTTAACCTCAAATGGATCAATAGAAACAATTCTATCTCCAACAAAGACAAATTCATCTCAAATTTCATGACTTTCTTCATGCTTCTCATTGTCAATAAGAGAGACCTCTAATGTGACCACACCTTGATTCATAGGGGCAACATCAGCCATAACTTCTATTAGGTCTGTAAGATCTATTTATTTATCACCTTTTAGTGTATCATCTGTATCATATCTTTCTACATCATGAGCTTGAACCTCTTGGTGATGAATTTTAAGATTTATTTCCTTTCTAAGATCTTTAAACTTCTTAATAAGAACTTCATTTGTTCTTTTAGTGGTGTTAACCTACCAAAATCTTCAAATTACTTTGACATGTATAAAGAGGACTACCACATGTTATCAACACCTCCTTAAACTTGTTCATGAGATTCAAAAAGATCAATCAGCATGATGTTCTCTTTAAGATATTTATCACTCATTTCTTCACCATGTTCATTGGCCAAGATAACTATCTTAGTATTCTCTTCATGGATTGTAGGTTTACTATATAAACTTGAGAAAAACATTTCTAGTTCCTCCCAAAAGGAAGTTTCTTATTGATCACTTGAAAGAATGTTAGATTCAATCTCATTTTTACCATTATCTTTAGGGATAGTATACCTATCAATCACTTAAAAATATTCAATGGAATCATGACATAAATGCAAGTTTTCCTCTTTACACTCTATCTCTTACTCATAAGTCTCAACAAATTTAATGACCAAAGTTTCTTCATGAAGGTTTACCTCATACTATTTTCAACTTGATCACCTATTGTATGATCATATTTTCCTTCACCAAGATTAAATTGATGATAATTTGACTATTATTATTTATCTTGAATGAAGAATGGTATCTCATATTTCCACTAAAGGTTTAATTCATCACGTTTTTCTTATTCCAACCCTAATTTGTCTTCACCATGTTCATTAGAAGTTGTAACCTCTTCCTGATCATTAAATTATGTCATTCCAAGATTGTTAATCTCTTCATTGAAATAAAAGCACACTTGTTTACAAACATCATCAAGCTCACTAGATTCTTAGTGTCTTCAACAATGAGTGCACTTGAGTTAGTTTCAAGACTACCTTCTAATAGAGAAACTATCTTGACTTCCTCCATAAGTAAATCAACCTCTTCCATCTTATTTTTATTTTCTTTCATTAAATATGGGATTGTATCATGTGATTATAATGTTTTTATGTCATCATCAACTCCTTATTCAAGCTTAAAACCATGTCAATTTGATTGATTTCTAAGATTATTCATGACCTCTTAAGGATTGTTGAATTATTATCTAGATGGAAGAGACTTATCCTCATATTTGGAAGTGTACTTTTTTTATTATCCATAAAGGGGGATGTCAATGATGATTTATTCATAATACTCACTCACCATATCTTTACCATGACCTTTTTGAGATCCATTTATAGCTACAACTTCATCAATATTTTCAAGAACTGCAACTTCATCCCTATTTTTTATAAGCTTGCCTTTCCAACTGAATATTCATCTTTTGTACTCAATGCATAAATTTATCCTTTTAAAAAGGAGGGGGTGGGAGGGTAGAAGACCTGATTGGTTTTATTTAAATTTCATAGAGTGTCCTTCCAACTTAGAATTTTTGGAGGGCTAGGTTGATTATAGTATTCTTGAAGATATTAAGAAGGAAAATGTATTAATAATGTTCCATTTTTCTCCTTCCACTCAATTAATTTATCAAACTTTGATGTATCTTGAAACTCATGGATAACTAAAAATTGAAGGCTAGGTGAAGGACTTGAGGGACATGTGAGCTCTCTTGACTTGACCTCCAGATACTTAACATTTCCTTGACTTTGAATAGGCATGAGAGAAGGTTGTTTATCAAGATTTAGAATGATTTAATTAGAGGTAATATTCCAATAAGTTATACATATTGGAATGGTTTAATATTATTAATAAAAAGTGGGTGATAATTGCATAATCATGGGCCTTTCTTGATAGTACATTACAACTTGGGATGGATATAGAGTAAAATAAGGCTGATGTGGAGTGGAAGGAGGCACATAATACTAAATGTATGGAATTTTTAGCATATATTTAATTGTTAATCTATTCTCAGTATATTTAATCAATTGACCTATTTATAGCACCTCATTAATTTCCATTTTTTAATATTTTCTCTCAATATCTACACACCCAAAATTAGTCAAATGCACTAAGTATCTCATCATTTAAATTATTTAATTATAAATATAAGGGTTATAAATAATTAAACCAAGATCATTTTCATTATCAAGATCCCCTCATTTGCATTTCAATGTCTACAATGGATTTTTTTAAAATCTAAGAGGAATAGAGTAGGAGGAACTTAACTTTAACAAGGTTGGCTAGATGGATAAGTAGGTTGCCAAGGAAGATGTTTTGTTTGTTGATAAAATTGATAAGGTTGGAATGTTGTTTGAGAGACACTTGGTGTGAATCCATCAATGCCATCAACATGATATGAATAATGTGAAGGTATAAAGTATACATTTTGACCAAAAGAATAATGAAAAAGCATACCATTTTCTAAATTTTAGATACTTGGGCTACTTATAAAAATTGTGGTTAACTTATATTCACCATTTATGTTTGTGTTAATACATTCAAAGGATGATGATTTAAATATAAACATCAATATCTCTTCAATGGATGAAATCATTGTCCCACCAGGCATGCTATAACTATTATCAACAAAAGATGCACCCTTGAGGAGGGCGCTCAAGCCTCCTTACTTAATTGATAGCATAGGTAATATTAAAAGGTTTTATGTGACCTTATAGATAAATATATCATCTATATAGGACTAGATCCCTCAATGCATCACTTATGATGAATCACAAATATACTAACTTTCAAGGAAAAGGGGAGAAATAAAATATGAACTAAAATGGGGAAGGGGGTGATACAAAAAATATTTAATCTTCCACATAACTATTATGCACTAAGAACTTGAATTAGGATTGAATATAATTTTCCCAACTCAAAATGAGTTTCCAAGCATGATTGTTTCACATAAAGGCTATAACATGATGAATAGACAAAGGGAGATTATCAAGATGTCTCAAAAGACACAAATGAATTCTTCCACTTTCAATCCATGTGAATAAATTTAGAATCACTGTATATGACTTGAAAATATGACTAATCATCTACGAAGAGGTAAACATGATTTGAAAAATTAGAGGAAGTAGCATACTATCAATAGAATTCATCAACTAGCATGATGTGTACACTAGATATAGACATGGAAAAGGATTAATATAAATTTATTTAGTGTAGAGGAAATATAAGTGTTCATTTGGATAGGGATATGCTACATCCATAAAAAGGATTCTTAACAATGCCAAAATCAGGCATACATATAGGGGAAGGAAGAAGAGAGAGAGAGTAGAGAGGTTTCAAGAGCCGATAATGACTGCCAAACACTCATGAAACAAGTTAAAAATAAGAAAATCTCCTAAAATATAGTTATGAAGTATATTATCATAATGTTTCTCTTAGTTTGATTATATCTCTCTCAAGGTGGCTTATAAGCTTTATTTTGCTTGATGACTAACCCTTGAGTTCTTGAAACTACCCCTCATGAGTGATTATGAAGTGAAAAGTCATATTATTAGAGTCTAAACTCCTATTATTTCCTTGTACACATGTTGAATATCCATAATAAATCATATTTACACCTTTAATCTATAATTTATCTCATAAATCTCACATTTGCTCTCAAGGGAGGCTTATTCCTTGTAGCCTTATTTTGACACAAAGCTCCTTTGTTTATGTGATATAAAACACTTCAAATAAAAATAAAATCATATTTGAGTACCCATTATCTTTTTTCCATTTCACCCAAAATTTCATGGCTCAACTCCCAAGGTAGACCTACTAACCCAATAACCATCTTTCCCAATTAGGCTTAATTATACACTAAGAACCTAAATTAGGATTGAATCTAGTTTTCATAACTCAAAATGAGTCTCCAAGCATGAAAATTTCACATAAAGGATATAACATGACATATAAAAAAAGGTAGTCGATAAATAGGTATCAAAAGGCACCAATGAGTGCTTCCACTTTTAATCCATGAAAAACTATTTAGAATCACTCTATGTGACTTGAAAATATGTCAAATTAGCTTCAAAGAGGTAAACATGACAAGACAAATGAGAGGAAGTAGAATACTATCACTATCATTCATTAAATATCATGAAGTGTGCACTATATATAAAAATTGATAAAGATTAATATAAATTTATTCAATTCATAAGTAAAAGAAGTGTTCATTTGAATAGGCCTATGCCATATATAGTAAAAGGATTCTTTATAATGCCAAAATCAGGCATATATATATGAAAATGAAGTAGAAAGATAGAGAAGAGATGTGTCAAGAGATAATTATGGCTTCCAAGAACTCATAAAATAGAGTATAAACAAAAAAACCTACTAAAAGGATAGTTATGTAGTATCTTCTGCAAAAGTGTCCACTTAGTTTGATGATAGTTCTCTTAAAGTGGTGTAGGAGTTTTATTTTGATTGATGATTTACCCTTGAGTTCATGAAACTTCCCCTTAGGAGTGATTATGAAGTGACAAGTCATATTATTGGTGTCTAAATTCATATTATTTATTGGAAAACATGTTTATGATCTATTAAAAAAATCCTCTTTCCACCTATGTTTTATAATTTCATTCACATCTATCACATTTCCTCTCTAAGGAGGCTTATTCCTTGTAGCATTATTTTAACACAAAGCTCCTTGGTTTAATTACTATGTAATAAATCCAATAAAAATAAAATCATATTTGATTACCCATTATCTTTCTTCCATTTTACCCAAAATTTCATGGTTAAATTCCCAAGCCAAACCTACTAACCCAACACCTATCTTTCCCAATTAGGTATAATTAGGCCTAAAACAAGCCTAAAGTACTAGAGACAATACAATACCATAAAATAATTCTCTAAAACCTTAAAAATATTCTAGGGTACATTAAACAAGGTCATATAGCAAATTTTCATGCATTTCCAAGTGTTGGAACTCAAGTTATGCCAAATCAAAGATTTATAGCCCTAGATTGGTCATGTCATTGGATTGAGTAGGTCGAGAGCAAATAAAGAGGAAAAATTTGAGTTTTATGGAAATATAAATTATACCGAGACTTGTGTTAGTTTTGTCCTAACTTTATTCAGATCCAACAATTAGTTATGCATGATCAATCCTAATGATCTCCCACCAGATAACAAAGCAAAATTCTATTTGCATTTATGACTGTCAAGTGTGTTGTAGGTATTATTAGGTATTTTCAATCATTATATGATCATATAAACACTAATAAGGATTACAATGGATATATTATACATCAATATCCACTCAAATCACTAATTTCAATGCAAATCATTCTATATTCTCTTGGATTCTTGAAAATATGCTTATAATTATTTAGCATGCATGTTTGTCTTCTTTGGGTGTGATGACTATTGAGGATAAACAAATGTTTTTTCATTCAATTATTATAATTATTATAACCTATACATATTTTATTAAACTCTTATTATGTATTTCACCCTTCATTTATTCTTCAAACCATCATATGATATGCATTGTTTGCCTCTCATACTTGAGAATTTGGACCTACAGGTGTGTAGACCTATATGTCTATGTTCACCTTATTTTAATCCATTAATTACATGTTTTTTGGTTATTAAAAACCATTTAATCTTTTTTTTGATCTTTTAGACTAGTTTTCAATATCCAAAACCTCCTTGAAATCTCTCAAATGCTTCCAAACACCTAGTTTTGTTTGTAACCACTAAACTAATGTTTGTTCAGTTTGTACCTTGCAAGTGTAGCTCAAGGATAATATTATGATTTTTGTCCATTTGTGTTTATTATTATTAAATTATAATATCTATACCTTAAATTAATTTAATCGACATTCCACCTGTATTATCTCTCAAAACCTCCATGATGTCTACTCATGCAACTATCTCTTTTATCTTGGAAGGTTGTAGGTGCACATTTAGACTGTATATGCATCGAGTGTATACCTTAAATTATTTTATGAGTTTTATAAGTGAAATTTTTCTTATTATATTTTAACATTACCATTATTTCCTCTTTTTTGGGTCTATTCCCTGCTTGTTTACATTTGAGACCTTGCAAGAGAGTTCAAACCCATGTTTTTATTGAGTTTTCACCTACAATCATCCATTAAATATGTTCATGAAATGAGTTAATCAACCTTAAATATGATTATTTATGTTATATAGGCCACTAATATTAATAATAAACCAATGTTCCTATTTGGTTTCTTATGGAATTAAACATAGAAGT
>JARHVA010003219.1:1852500-1872500 GCA_037957365.1 Torreya grandis | reverse complement strand
CAATAAACATGACCTATGAATTAGATGAATTTTTGAAAAAATTATTTATGTCTTATGAATATTTACCAATCAATACCTGATATAATATGTTTATTCCTGACTCAAAAGAGATCTAGTGAAAAGAAAAAAAAAGCAATAGAAAGAAAATATAAAAAATATTAAAATGAAAACCAAAGAAAGAGATATATATATAACAACAAACATATTAAGAGATAAAAACTAAATTAAATATACTAAATAAAATAAAACAAACAATATAGGAAAACAACATTAATCTAATGAATTAAATAAATCTATTATTAAGAGCAAGCCACAACAAACCTATAGAAATAATATAATAAGCTTAATGTAAACGAGGGAAAAATAAAAGAAGGAAAAATTAGGTCTACTCCAAAAACTAAAGGTTGATTAAGAAAACAAAGATGTTAATTAAATAACTTAAGTTAATTGATGTAAGATAATTAACACTTAGAAACTAAACAAAATAAACTAAAATAATCTAAGTCTAAAATTTATCAGAGAAACTAACTAATATTCAAACTATTCTTAATTAATAAAAACTAATTAAATTAAAACCTAAATTAAAAATAAACAAAAGAGAAAAATGAATTTTACAAAAGTAAACAAAGATTTTACGAGTCTTTGAAGAAAGAGTCATATTAATAGGTAAATCAAAATTTATTGATAAACATCACTTATAATATAAAAGTTTTTAATAAAACAACTAGTACAATATAAATTTATCAAAAAATGTGTCACACATAATGAAGTCTTTCTCAATATTCAGGGCAAGCAGTCAGATTCTACTCATATGATTACAAATTGGTAATCGTAATAAGATACTAGACCTAACACTCCTTAGGTAATCGGTTTATAAATATAGCAAAACAACTTGGATATACCTATTCTTATTAAGAACGTTACTTAACCATCAGATAAAGTGTCATTGATATGTCTGCAAGAGTTGTTTATCTTAGAGATATTACACAGGAATAAGTATGAAGATGGACTTGAAATAAATCAAAAGTCTTCAAAAATACCTATGAAATGTTCCTCCTTTTTATATATCACTTTGATATTATTTTATAATCAATTCCTCTAAATATGGTTGAGGAATATGTTATAACTGACTTTAGTTAGTTATTAGTTATGACTTAATTGACTTTAATTAAGCCAATTAAATTTCAGTTATCACTTAACTCATTTTAGATTTTTTAAAAATAATAAATCAAGGAGACTTATTCTAATCGAGTGGGTGCCCTTATACATTATAATCACCTAAATAATAATATTAATGTAAAATATATAAAACAGCATAAGTTATTTAATTGAAAAATATCACATCTAACATTTAATCCATATGCATTATATATATGTTAGAATATCCATATCAAAATATACTATTTGAAAATGTATTAAACCATAGAACCACCATAAATAAAATATTAAAACAAAGTATCTAATATGTATGAAGTAGTTGAAAAATATCCCTGAACACTTATACTGATAAGTCTTATTAGTCATATATTTATTAGAACTCATACTAGTTGTTGAGAAAATGTTCAACCTCACTGCATTTTCATGTTCTTTGTTATCCACCTCCAATTTAACTTTTTTTTAGTAACCTAGTGACTGTTGGTGAAGCTGAAGGACTGATTTGTCGCCTTTTTTTGTTTAGAGGTACTGTTTTTTCTTCCTCCAACAAATGATGAGGAAACTATGAAAGGTTAATCCTAAAGCAAGTCTCATATGGACTAGCAAGTTCTAGTGATGGAATTTTTTGCTTCAAAGGCACAAAATCATGAGAATAAGAGTGTAACTTAACAACTTCCTGTATGTCATTTTTAGGAAATTGATCATTTCGATGAGAAGAAATATGAGAAACTAAATTATCTTCTGATTGTAATGTGGTTTGAATTCTTTTATAACCACTTGAATTTTCACTTCCATATGGATGATTCCTCCCATAATTCCTTCTACAACCTCAATTTCCTCTAGAATTTATAGGGTTAGATGATAAGGATTCAATAAAGTTCCATAAATTAGATCAATTACATCAATTTTTATTGACATATAAATTTTCCTATTAAAAATTATTGATAATCTCCTACGTAACCTCCTACCAATAGAGAAATGACCTTTAGACACAAAACTATGAGAAAATGTACTTTCCTTATTTTGAGGTCGATTTATTCTCCATGCATTTCCTTGATCATTATTTGAATTTGGTGGTGTCTACCTTGAAATTCTAAAATACTAAATAAATCAAACAAATCTCTTTAGAAACAAAATACAAAAATATGCAACCCCATATATTCAATATCTAAAAATATATAAATTTCAATAAATATTGAAATATGAAAAATAGTGTATCATCAAGACAAACACAATCAAAATTGAAATCAACATCGATGAAACTCCATCCATTGTTATCAAAATATTAACTAATGAAAATATAAACTTTTTTTTTTAAATTTATATATCCTTTAAATTTTTTAAAACCTCAAAACACAATTTTCTCAAATTTCAAGAAACATAAAAATTTCACTTCTATATTTTGTATTCTAAATTTGCTTAACACAATTTGTCTATCAATGAAAGATAAAAATTTCAAGAGATTAGAATGATATTTCCAAATACACACACACACACACACACACACACACACACACACACACACACACAGAGAGAGAAAGAGAGAGAGAGAGAGAGAGAGAGAGAGAGAGAGAGAGAGAGAGAGAGAGAGAGAGAGAGAGAGAGAGAGAGAGAGAGGGGTGTACATATATATATATATATATATATATATATATATATATATATATATATATATATATTAAAAATCAAATGGTCAAAACATTCTTGAAACTTGAACCCTCTTCATATTTCTAGGAAACATGTCTTTAATGAAAAATCTAAAAAAATCATAGATTTATAACTTGTCTCAAAACCAAAGAAATCAAAATGACAAACCAACACTCTACATGGAATTTGTATTCAAATACGAACTAAATCCAACATTCTTATCAATAATTTATGACAAAGTTGTATATTTGAAATACATTATCTTTATATGGAAAGAATTATATTTCTTTAATGAAACTCAAATGCAAATATATCAATAATTTTGTATTAATCATAACCTAAGATTTCAAAACAACTTGTTCTTCAACCAAAACCATATTATGATGAACTACATGAACAAAATTTCCAAATTTTATTCATAAAACTCTTCAAATCTTATGCTCTAACAACATAAAACAACTTACATCTCTAGAATCACATCATAATGGAATATTTAAAAACATTTGTCAAAAATAAATGACATGCAAACACAAAGTCATCAATTTTGTTCCATAGAATAACACCTCTATGCACTGCATGTTTAAAAATATTTATGCAATGAATTTTATTTTCAAAAATAATGTGAATTAAAATGTGTATTATTCTTCATTAAATAAAAATAAACACTTGCATGCAAAATTGACAACGTAAACCATTAAATAATTTATTTCAAACTTGTAAATATCATAATACATTCTAGTTGAGTTTCAATAATACCTCATACTTTCTTCTACTCATGAAAATGAACTGAAATCCATACCTCACATGAAAATTATTTGACAAACTTTCAATTTATTCTCCTTGGATCCAAAGCTTTTCTTCCACAGTGAGCTTGTCAAGGAATGACAACTAAATGAATAAATTTTCCTTTTGTATTCTTTCAAACTCAGAGGACTAAATAACTATGTGTTAGGCCAAGGATGGATGGAAAAATTTCTAATACTTATCTCCATCTTCACCAAACTTTTAATAATATTAAAAAAATTAGTCACGACCAAAATTAACACTAAACCACCATCTAAAAACCTTGATTCTATGCACAATACACCAAATTTAAATGTTAAATATTATAGTCACATCAAATAAATCCCAAGATATAAGTAAAATCCCTGAGTGCATTAAAACAACATAAGTTTCCATTTAAAGAACATTTAACCATACTTTAAACGTAAAACAAACTCAAGTAAACATTTCACCACATTCTCGTTTACCAAAATAGCCATGTAAGTCAATCACCTCATTGTAACCACCATCAATGTAATGAACATTTGACCTTTATAAAAACTTAAATACCCCCTTATTATTTAACTATTTTTGACTTTTGAACCCTATGAAATGAGGCAATAATTCCTATGTCAAAGTATATGAAGTCCTAAGTTTATTTTCAAACTCTTAGAAACATTTAGGTTTCAAAAATTGATAACATTTATATAAATTTTATTTGGATAAACCATTGCATTTAGCAACATATACTTTAACTTATGATCATATAAATATCATCCATTCAATAATTATTAAGTGAAACAAACTAAAAACATTTACATTCAACCTTCAATCATAAATTTTACGTGCTTGACAAACCTAAGTATCACAAAAGTATTCTAAATTTGATCATTAATTGATACTCATGAAGAATGCAATATGTTAATATAGATATATTAATTTTTTCATTGAATCTATTAATTTTTTTCTAAACCACTTTATAATGCACAGTAATAATTTCACCAAATACAGATTCATAATAAACATTTAAACATAAAATACATATCCAAATAATGTAAAGAAATAAGATCCCCAATTGGAAGTCTTAGACATTATGACAATGTTGTCAATATAAGAAAATCATCTCAAAACATTTGTTATGGAAAAGAAAAAGAGGGGTGTCAAAAATAGGCTCAACACTGGTAACCTTGTTATCTAGATTTAGTAATAGAATAAGTTCACAAAATATAAAACTTTCCTATTAAAGACAAAATACTTGAGAGTGTAATCTAGGTTAATTTATTCTCATGAAGGTAGGTGCAAACTCCTTTATTTATGAAAATTTAAGGGATGAAGTGTTCTATCAACATGACACAAAGAATAGGAAGATTTAGAAATGTAATATTCGGATCAATAACCAATCAATTAAAAAATCCTTAAACATAATTTTTGAAAATAAGTAATACTTTTAAAACACATTAATAACCATTTTCATGTTTACTTTTAAAACAAAACTGAATCATGTCATGTAAATCATCATACCATTATTGAATACTTATATACATATTACAGTTTCCATTCACTTTCTTTCCTCTTGAAGAACTTTTTTGAGGTAACCAAAAATGATCTATTCAAAGAAAAATAAATAGAAATGAAATAAACACAAACCAAAAGTAATAAAGAAACCAAATAAAACCAAAAAGAATAACAAAAAAATAAAGATCTATTGAGTAAATAGTTTAAAATGATGGCCATTGATTGAATAACGCAACCAATTTCCTTCTAAATCTTGTAAATGAAATACATTTTCACCAAGTATAAAAATAATTATATATGGTTGTAACCAAATCAAATCAAATTTATGATGCTTACATAGATCTTCATGTGCTTTATCCCAGTAAAATTGAGATCTCCAACCTTAAATGTTTTATTTGAAACTTTTTTGTCAAAAAAATTCTTTAAATGTTTTTTGGCTTCTTCCAACTTGTGCAAAGTAGTAAGTTTAATCTCATCTAATGCTATTAAATCATTTAATCTTTATTCATCTAGACTTGTATCTTTTGATAAGTACTATAAAGTTGTATTAGTAGATGATTTTTACATTTCTATTAGAAGTGTAGCTTCAGAACCATAAGTCATCATAAAAGGAAAGTATATTATAACTGATTTGATAATAATTTTGTTATCCTGTAATGCCTCAAACATTTTAAGATGCCAATTTTTCTTAATTTTATAGACTATTTTCTTCATGATTAAATCATATTTTTATTTGTGGACTCAACTTGTCCATTATCTTGAGCTTAAAACTTAGAAAAATGATTAGAAATAATCAAATAACTTCTTATAAATTTTAAGTATTCATTAGAGGCAAACTAAGGATGATTTTCTAAGATAATATCATAAGGTACACTAATTCTATAAATAATCTGATACTCAATAAAATATAATTACTTCAGATGTCACTAAACTTTTTAAAACCTTTGCTTCAGGTCACTTTGTGAAATAATCAGTCATTGTTAGAATATATCTATGACTGACATAAAAAAAAGATGAATATCAGATATAAAATCAATTTCCCATTTTAAAAATGATTTTTTTAGAATAATGAGATTCAAAGGTATTACTGATAATCTATGCCTACTAACAAATAATTAACAAGGCATACAAGAACATAGTAACTTATAAGCATCTTGAAATAATGTAGGCTAATAATAACTTGCATGTAGAATATTCTAAATTATATTTTTTGTAGCATAATGACAATCACAACTACCTTCATGACATCTAATAAAAACCTTAAAAGTTTAATCATGAGTTATACATCTTATCAATACACCATCTTCATTTCGATTATTAAAAAATAAAAAATAAAAAAATCAAATACACAAAATTTAAATGCCTGCACTCTTAATGGCCTTTGTCTTTTATCTAAATTTTTAGAACAAACCTAGTTTTAAAAATAATATATAAGGTCATGATACCACTCATCTTTTGCTATTAAACACTCTCAATCTTTCATTTCAAGTCCAAACTTAAAAGTTTTCAAAAAATTAGTAACTTTCATAGATTGAAAATGAGTTTAACATTTAAAGATTCATCAACTGATAAAACTAAGACATTAGTACTAGAAAAATCATTTTCAACCAAATATTTTTCTAATTCATTTCCATTGATAGTTTTAAATGTTTCAAACTCAAGGTTGACTTCTTGGATTCTTAAAATCCACTTTGCTAACCTTCTTTGAATAGTAAGTTGCTTCAAAATATAGGATAAAATGGGCACATTGGATCTTATGACCACTTTATTTTCCACTAAAAAATGATAAAATTTAATTAAAAAAGAAGGTAAAAATAAAACAAACTTCTCGATAATAGGATACCTAGTTTTTGTATCTTTTAGGACCTAACTCATGTATCAAATATGTCTTTCAATATTACTTTTATCCTCTTGTGTAATTACAACACCTATTTATTTATCTATAAAATTAATATTAAGAATGAAATTCCTAGAAAAATTAGGTTTAACAAGCATACGTGCACTTTCAATAACATTATTCACACTATTAAAAGCAAAATCAGATCTTGCAACCCATAAAAATAATTGATTTTTTCTTAATCATAATTTGTAAAGTATTCGATTTATCAAAAAAAATTGATATAAAATTTTGTATAAAATTTATTTTTCCAAAGAATGACCTAAGACATGATTTATATTTAGGTGGTAACATCTCATTTATGGCTTTAGTACATTTAGGATCAATTGAAATTTCATCCTTAGAAATAATACTTCTTAATAACTTACCTTCAATAACACCAAAAATATATTTCTTAGGATTAAGATAAATACCATATATTATACATATTTCAAATACTTCATGTAAATTATCCAAATAAGTTTTTCTTTTTCTAGAATGGACTGTACGATCATCAAAATAGACTTGCATAACAATACCTATTAAATCAATAAAAGCTACATGCATAGCTCATTGAAATGTTGCACATGCATTCATAAGATAAAAGGGCATCCTATTAAAGACAAAATTTCATCTTTGAGTTGTGAATGTTGTCTTGTATATATCATCTAGGTTCACAAATATTGGATTATAACCTAAAAACCCATTAAGCAAAGACATCCTTTTAGATCCTTCAACATATTATAGAATTTGATCAATAGTTAGAAGAGAAAAATTATCTTTTATACTAGCCTTGTTAAGATCTCTAAAATCTATGTAAACTCTATTATCTCCATTCTTTCTACTTAAAGGTACTATATTAACTACCATTCAAAATATGATATGAGAAAAATGACAACACCATCAATCATTTTATCAAGCTCTTTATTGATGGTGTCTTCCATCAAAAAGATTATCCTACGTATTTTATACCTTACAAGTTTAATATGAATATCATGTCTTATATAAGTCTTATCATATCATTTTAAATATTTATAAAATCAACCAAAAATATCATTAAATTCATTAAAATGTTTAATAAACTTAAGCTTCTCATTAGGATTATATTGTATTCCCAAATAAAATAGCATTGGTTCTTCACCAAATCCAAGGTTTATTGAGATATTATTGCCAATAATCCTTATAGAATATTTTTCATTCCATGAGAACTTAGGTTGATCATTTAGAAAATTCATGAATTCTAAGCTAACCAAACTAGTAGGTAACTAATATGTATTCAATTATAAATAATCTTCATTATTAATAATATAATCATCATTATCAAAATAATTGTCTTTAATAAAAGCATCAATATGTTCATCAGAATACAAAATAATATAATTTTCATTTAAATCAAGAATTTTAGGCCTAAATATTTCTAAAAACAAAAACTTTATAGTACATTCTATTTCACTTATTATAAGGTTTGAAGTAAAAATAACAAGTTTATCATCACATAAAATGAATTCTCTAAGAACGTGTGTGATATTAAAATCTTTAAAAATTTCATGTAAGGACCAAACCTTTTGAGTATATTGATTAAGATGAGTTTAGTTTATGTTATAAAATTTTCTTACTTATCTAATAACTAATTCAGAATTGTCAAAAACTTCTAAGTGTTTAACATTCAATTCTATAGCTTTTTCAAACTAATACATAGAGATTCAAACTCTACTATATCATTAGTAGTATCAAAATATAACTTACAAGCATAATGATATATTCTAACAATGGGAGAAATAAGACAAATTCTTGTTCCACTACCAACTTTTTAACAAGCACCATCAAAATACGAACTCCATAAATCATTCATGAAAAAAAAAATTGTTGTTATTGTTCAAGTTCATCAAGAGTCATCAACTCATATGTATCAATTCCTATTTCAACATGGGCCATAGTAGGAGGCATTTAGTCAATAGGGTTACTAGACCAATCTTCTCCTCAAATAAAGACAATTTCATTTCAAATCAAAATCCAAGTGGTGTCTTTTTCAATAAGTGCAATAGTTGCTTTCTACCAGTCTCTACCCAAAAAACATCTCATAATTACTAGGAATATCCAAAATATGAATATTAGTCATACACCTAATTCTCTCATCTTGTTCAACTTTAATTACAATATCTCAAAATATACATCATTTTTTTTTTTGATGAGAGTCAAAACCAATTAACTTTATATTATATGTTTCATAAGAAATACCTCACTAATTAGCTAGAAATCTTGGCATAATATTCTTTGATGCACTTGTATCTAAAATTTAGTTATATATGACTTTTTTGGAAATTTTTATAGATATATAAAAAAGGTGGTATATAATCTATAGGAGGGTCATAAATTTGAGCAAAAACAATAGACTGAGTATGTTCATCATTTTTAATTTCTTTCTGAAATATTAGAATGTTCTTAGAATTTATATTTCAATAGCCTCATTAATTTTTTTAAATTGTCCTAGAAAACTAGAAACTTGTAATAATGAAAACTCTTCCTTAATAAATGATAAATAATCAATAATAGTATAATCCTGTACATCTAGATGTCATATATGCATATAATTTTTAAGCTTAAAATGATAATATTGAGAACTATTAAAACTTGTTGATAAAAGATCATTATGTTTAAGATTCATTGCAACATTATCTAATGTTACATTATTTTGTATATTTTTACCTTTATATTGATTTTGAGTAGAATTTTGAATATTATTTGATGTATTGGAAGAATATCTTTATCTATTAGTAACAACATAAGCATTTGTGATTTTAGTATCATCTGAAGATTCACCAATCCCATAAATATTTATATTGTTAGCTAGATCATATAAGATGCTTTCCTTGCCTGAATATATCTTTTAATTTTTTCAACATCTACACACCTATTTGGGTCATGGCGTAGTTCAAAAATGTTACAATAAATAAATTTGTCTTCAATTTGATTATTTTAATGAAATGATGACTTACTTGATGAAGATGGTTTAGCATTTAATTGTCTCTTGATGGCAACTAGTTCATTTCTAAGATTATTAATAGCTTTTACAATTTCTACATTATCTAAATTTACTCATGTCATAGTTATATCATTAAAACCTATTCTTTTCGATTTATTTTCATATTCTATACATAAAATTATAGTTTCATCGTAATCTATAATATCTTTATTTTCTATAGACATTTTATATTTTATAGGTAAAGCATAATAAAAATGTAACCTTGATAACGTCTTATATGGCCAAACATTAGTGAATGTTTCTGATGCAATCTAGTAAATCTACATATGAACCCATAAATGGTTTCACCTAAATCAATTGAAATATTAACTAGTTTATTTAATAGATCTAAATTCTTTTTAGACTTACCAAAACATAACTCTAACTAGTCTTCAATACATTTCCAAGTGCTAATAACATCTTTTTAAAGACTAATAAATGTTTGGTATTCTTGACCTTCCAAAGTATGCAAGAAAATTCTAAGAGAAATCTTTTTGTTAGCATTACAAGGGTAGCAAAAATTAATTTAAAAACATCTAAATTATCCTTCTATGACTCACCAGGGCTTCCCAAAAAATTAAAAATGTTAAGTACCATTAATGAAGATAACTTAATTAGATGATTACCAATATTGATTAGATTTTGATGAATCTAAGGATTCACTAAAATCTAAGCAATGTTTTCATCTGAATCATTATCCTCAATAGTTACTTCAGCTGGATCTTCATTATTTTGAAGACCTAGAATCAAATCTTAGACCCTCTATTGATGTTCTTGTTCTTCCTCCATCTGAATTTTTAACTATTTTAATTATTTGATCAGATTGATCATAATGAGAAATAAAATATTTAAGATGAAAGGAATCAGAAAGAAATTGAATTCTAGGTTGAGGATTAACATGGAAGATGTCTTCTCTTTCAAATTTAGTTTTAAAATTATTTTGATGAATATGAATTTGAGTTTCACATGTAAGAATTACATGAACGTCAATAATCTATCCTTCTTCTAGTTCTTCATTAAATATTTCAATAATATGAATTAAATCACAAGGCTTATTATACCAATCAAAATGTGTAAAACTAGAAGCAATGTCAACCTCCTCTTTATCAATATTAATTAAGTGTTGGATAACAGAGTGTGGACCTCTAAGGGTTATGGGCAACAAAAAAACAAAATTTCTATCCCTATTTGAGCCACCAAATCTAATGATGATTAAAATTATTATCAAAGAATAATCCCTTTAACTTATCATGAAGGTTAAAGTGAAATTGTATCGGTTTAATATTTTTTATTTTAAAAGATCACAAGGGATCTAGAATATGCATAAAATGGGTTTTAAATGATCTAATATAATCACAAGTATGTGAAATAATCAACAATACTCCATTATCAATTTATAAATTGGATGTTCTCTTTAAAATAAGGAAACAAATCAGGATATGTAATCAATTTTATCCAACATAGAAGCCCTGTAAATTAGATAAACTCTTGAAGGAAATATATTTTTTCGTTATGAATGTTTATTAATAAATAATTGATATAATATGTTTATACCTAAATCAAAATAGGTCCAATTACAATACACAAAAATATCTAAAAAACATGAACAAAAGATTACAATGAAATCCAAAGAAAGAAACAAATGTAACAACAAACACATTAAGAGATGACAAATGAATTAAACCTATGAAAGAAAAGAAATCAAATAAAATAGGAAAATAACATTAATCTAATGAATTAAATACATATATCACTAAGATAAATACACAGAAAATCTTCATAAAAAATCTAATAAAATTAACATAAATAAAGATGAAATAAAAGAAGGAAAAACTAGGTCTACTCTAAGAACTAAAAGTTGATTAAGAAAATAATGATATTAAGTAAATAAATTAAGTTAATTGAAGTTAGATAATTTCACACTTAACAACAAAAATTTAGAAAAAAATAATAATAATCTAAGTCTAAATTTTTTTCAAATAAACTAACTAATATTCAAACTATTCTTAATTAAACAAACTATTTAAATTAAAACCTAAATTAAAAGTAAACAAAGATTTTGTTAGTTTTCGAATATATATATTTTTTAATAGGTAAATAAAATATTATGGAGAAACATCATTTTTTATACCAAATTATTTAATATAACAACCGTTACAATATGAATTGATCAAAAAACATGTCACACATAATGAAGTATTCATCAATATTTAGGTCATGTAATCAGATTCTGAACATATGACTGAAAATCAAAAATCATCATAAGATATTAAACATAACATTCCTCAAATAATCAGTTTATAAATTGAACAAATAAATTTGGATATACCTGTGCTTATTAATCAATGTACTTAACCATCAAAGAAAGTGTGCTTGATCTATATACAAGAGTTGTTTATCTCATAGATATTGTATATAAAGAAGTATGAAGATGAACTTGAAATGAATCCAAGGTCTTTAAAAATACCTATGAAATGTTCTTCATTTTTATATGTCACATTCATCTTATTTTAAAATCAATTTCTGTAAATATTGTTGAGGAATAAGTTATAATTGACTTTAGCTAGTTATTCGTTATGACTTAATTTACTTTAATTAGGTTAATGAAATTTTAGTTATCACTTAGCTCATTTTAAAATTTAAAAAATGAGTCTTAAGATCAAAATTAAAAATAATAAATCAAGGAGACTAACTCTAATTAGTTGAGGGTCCTAAAACATTATAATCACCTAAATAAAATAATTTATGTGAAATATCTAAAATAACATAAGTTATTTAAATGGAAAATATCACATCTAACATTTAATCAATATGCATTATATATATGTTAAAATATCTCTATCAAAATATACTATCTGAAAATGTATTAAAACATGAAACAACTATCTTTAAAAAATTGAAAATAATGTATTTGATAAGTATCAAGCAGTAGCAAAATATCCATGAATATTTCTACTCATCTTCTAAATATAACAACATTTGAATAAGTGTATAATACTTATCATCCATATATTTAGTAAAACTCATACTGGTTGTTGGGAACTTGATCAACTCATTTTTATTTTAATCTTCTTCACCATCCACCTCCAACTTAATTTTTTTTACCATCCTTATGACTATTGGTGATACTGAAGGACTGATTTCTTGCATTTTTTGGTTTAGAAGTACTATTTTCTCTTCCTTTAACAAGTGATGAGTAAATTATGCAAGGTTAAGCCTAGATAAAGTTGCATATAGACTAAAAGTTTTAGGTAATGGAAGTTTTTATTTCAAAGTCACTAAAGCATGAGAGTGAGAGTGTAACTTAGCAACTTCCTATAACTCATTTTTAGGAAAATGATCATTTTCATGAAGAGAATAATGGGAAAATGAATTATCTAGTGATTGTAAAATGGTTTGCATTATCTAAGAACCACTTAAATTTCCATGTCTATATGGATGATTCTTCTAATAAGTACTTCTCCAACCTCAATTTTCTCTAGATTTTTTAGGGTAAAATGACAAGGCTTCAAGAACATTATAGAAAGTGGGATCAGTTGCATCAAAATGATTGACATATAAGTTCACCTATTGAAAGGTCTCGATAAATTCTTATCTGACCTACTATGAACATAGAAATGACCTCTAGACCAAAACTATGAGAAAGTGATTTTTCCTTATTCTCAAGTTTATTTATTCTCCATGCATTTCCTTGATCATTATTTACACTTGGGGTTTCCATGCCAACATTATAAAAGGTAAAACAAATCCATCAAATATCTTTGCAAACCACATACAAAAATCTACAACCCCATATATTCAATGTCTAAAAATATATAAATTTTAATAAAGATTGAAATTTAAAAAACAATATATCATCATAACAGACATAATCAAAACAAAAATAAACACCCATAAAACTATATTGACTATTAGAAAAAGATCAATTGATAAAAATATAAACTTATTTTTATAAATTTACAAAACTGTCTATCCTTCAAAATTTTGAAAACCTCGAAACATAGTTTTTTCAAATTTCAAGCAACATAAAAATTTAATTTCCATAATCTACGTTCTCAATTTTCTTAACATAATTTTTATATCAGTGATAGAAAACAATAACTTGACATTAGAATGATATTATTGGATATATATTTTTAAAATCATATGGTGAAAAAAAATTCTAAAACATGAACCCTCTTCATATTTCCAACAAAGAGGTTGTCAATTAAAAATCTAAAACAATAGAGATCTGTAACTTTCTTCAAAACCAAAGAAAAAAAATGCCAAGCCAACACTCTGTACAAAATTCATATTCAAATACTAACTAAATCCAAAATTCTTATCAATAATTTATAATAAATTCAAATATTTCAAAGTCATTCTCTTCATATACAAAAAAATATATTTCTTCAATGAAACTCAAATGCAAATATATCAAGATTTCTATATTAATCATAACCTAAGTTTTTGAAATAACTTTTGCTCAAACCAAAACCATTTTATGATGAACTTCATGCAAAAAAGTTTCAAATATTTTTCACAAAACTCTCTAAATCTTCTTCTCAGACCCACATCAAACAACTTGCATCTCCATAATCACCTCATAATAGACTATTTTGGAATTTTTTTCAAGACTAAATGATATTCAGACATAAATTCATCAATTTTTTTCCATAGAATAATGCCTCTATGTACTGCATGTTCAAAAATCATTCTATAATGAATATTTTTCTTCAAATAATGTGAAGTAAAATCTATATTATTCTTCATTAAAGAAAATAAAACACTTGCATGCAAAACCAACTGCGTAAACCATTAAACAACTTCTTTCAAACTTATAAAGACCGTAATACATTGTAGGTAAGTTTCCATCATACCTCATTATTTTTTTTGCTCATGAAAATGAAGCAAAATCAATAGCTCACTTGGAAATTTTTCAACAAACTTCTAATTTATTCTCCTCGGCACCAAAAGTTCACTTCCATAGTGAGTTTGTCACAAAATATAAACTAACCAAATAAATTTGCATTTTGTATTCTTTTAAGATCAGAGTACTATGTATTTACATGTTAGGCCAATACTGAATGGAAAACTTTCCAATACTTATCTCTGACTTTTCCAAACTTTTAATAATATTGACAAAATTAGTGATGACCAAAACTACCACTAAACCACCATCTAATAAACTTGATTGAATGCATAGTACACAAAATTTAAATGCCAATATTATGGGCACATCAAATAGATCCAAATATATTTGTCAAATCCCTAAGCACATTAAAACCATATAACTTGTCACTTAAAAAACATTTAACCATACTTCAAACTCAAAACCAATTGAAGCAAACATTTCACCACCTTTGCATTTACCAAAATAGCTGCATAAGTTAGTCATCTCATTGTAACCACTATCAATGTAATGAATATCTGACCTTTATAAAAAATTAAAGACTGCCTTATTATTCAAAAAATTGTGAACTTTGACCCCTGTGTCATGAGGCAGTGATTTTTATGAGAAATTATTTGAAGTATTAATTTTGTTTGGAGACTCTTAGAAACATTAAAGTTTCAAAAATTAATAACACTTATATATTTGCTTTGGGTAAACCATTGGATTTAACAACATGTATTTTAACTTATGATAATATAAATATCATCCATTCAATAATGATCAATTGAAACCAACTAATCACATTTACATTCAACCATTAGTCATAAATGTTACCTATTTGATGAACATATATCACAAAAAGATTTTGAATTTGATCATTAACTGATACTCATGAGGAATGCATTTTGTTCATATGGTTATATTAAAAAAATTCATTGAATCTATGAAATACTTTTGAAACCACTTTGTAGTGCACAATAATAATTTCAGCAAATTCATAGTCATAATAAGCATTTAAACATAAAATTCATATTCAAATGACATAATGAACTAAGTCTGCAACTAGTAATTTTAGACATTATGGTAATGTCATCAATATGACATAATCATTTCAAAGTATTTGTTTTATAAAATAAAAAGAGAGGTGTCAAAAATAGGCTCAACACATTCATCTCAATCAATTTCTAGTTAGTCCTCATTTACATTATTTATTGTTGTTTGTATAAAGGTCAAATTTAGTCAATTCTTTAACAAATCAGTGGTTGTATTTATTACTTATTTCTGCACTGATGTACTATATTCAAACTTTTAAAAATATAGGATTTACATTCATATAAGTTCTAAAAGGTTAAAATAGTTTCTTTATCATATCCTTCCACATACATAGATTTCAATCATGGGACTTAATAGTATAATCCTTTATTTATTTATCCTTGGATTGGCACAATCATTGGAACTTTCTTCATGTTTCCTTATAATTATTGAATGGGTAATGTTCATCCTTCAAAACAGTTCTAAAAGACATCCATGTCTTAATAAACATCCAATATTTCTCACATTGAGTGCTGAAATTTTCATACTATTTAAACATTGAAATGAACCTCTTTGTCACTATGAGTGGTACCTTATTTATGTTAATAAAGTGATGAACAAAGAATTAGTCCTAAAGTTGTTGAATCCATCCAACTGATATTGTGGTATTGATTTTATCTTCAAACATTGTGATGCCAAAATAGACTTGTACTACGAAAAGTGTTTTTTACTAGAACAATGGATGTAGAGGATGCATAGAATAAAATTTTCCTTGCAGTCCAAGTTGCATCATGACCTCAAGGAATATGCCAATGAGTTCACTATGATATTCTTAGAGGGCATCCAAAATGCATTTTGGAATGGATGGGAATGCTTAGTGAGTATTCTATGGAAATCACCCATCTTTTGTTTGATAAAACATTCTTATAGATAATATAAAACATTTCCCACCAATATTTCTTATCTATCATATTACACTCGTGTTTACAAGAGTATGAGAGCAAAACATGGATATTAATAGTTTTCACCATGGGGCTTGGGTTGCTAGTATGGTGGAAAACCCCAAACATAGAAACAAAACAATTGTGAATTAATGTACAAAGTAAAAATTATACCATATTAAAGTTAGACACATTTAAATAAGCAATATTATCATAATAATACAACTTCTATTTAATTTAAAAAAATAGAATTGTAAATTTATCAATAAAGTATGAGATATACATCATGTAATTAAAAGAGGAATTATTTTTTACTAATTTACTTAAATTAAAATAAATTTGAAAATATATAAAATACTAGATAAACATGATATACTAACAATCTACTCAATAAATTAACTTATAATCTGTTCAATTCAAAATGTTTATAATATATATTATTTTTAAAAAAATTAAAAGAAATTAATTAAAAAGCAAATGCAAGGTTAAACAAGAATTCAAGAGTCTTATCCACTACCCAAGGATGGCTAGGATCCAACCCAAAAAAATGAAAAATCAAAATCAAAATCAAATCGTACGTGAAGGATATTTAGTATACAAAGCAGTGTATAATAGTTTTACTCTCTGAAGAAGATATTTTTGTTGGTAAAGTGGATTTTTTTTAATTTGAAAAATTCTTCAATTAGGATTTATGTTTTACTGTTTTTAATTTTTATATAAAAATTTTAAAACTTCGTATTATGTTTAAAAAAAATTAAACGATTATCAATTAGTTAATGTTTAATATATAAATTTTATTAAAAAATAAAATATTCGTTTAACAAAATTTGAAATTAAAATAATGTGATGAATAGCCGACCACATATTCTAAATACTTAAACGTGGGGATGCAACGTATATAAAATTATATCACTAAATTTATTTTTGTTAATAAATTATAAAGAAAAATAGTAGACGGTAAATATAAATTCTTCTAAAATTATGTCAATCTCTTAAAACGTATGATAAAGGTCACTATGAAGGGAAGATAGCTATAACTGTCACTTAACCATTTCCCTAAGTTTTCGCTAATAAATTATGTGAGAAAAAAATATATAGTAAATTGAAATTCTTATAAAATTGTCTCATTAAAACTTCGTAGTCTATAATAAGGATAGCAAAACCATACACAGTTTACTTATTGATTGCTGTAGGCTTCCTATGATTTAATTGCTCGAGGGGAAGGTACCTATGACATTCAGAGAACATAAAATTGTGTGGACCTCCTTCATAGATGGATAAATTTGTTCTGAGCTGCATAATAGGCCAAAAAGTACGGGTGGAAATTGTCGTCCAACATATTGGTCCCGCGGACAACCCGAAATTTTCGCAAATAATGTGATAATCGCAAGAGGCAATGTAAAATGATGTCACTGCTTTTAAAAAAGTTGAAAACGGATACCATAGCTAAATCTGCGGATGTGGACTGAAAGATGCTACAAAACGTTGATATTCCAACAAAACATTTATGGTGCTACGTAACAATTATAAAACTACGTTGTAATTTTGCTAAATGTAGCTTTCAACTCAATGGGCTTCGTATGAAAAAATCAGTCCTCGATATGATGTATTATGCGATTATTTATTTATTATATTATATTATGAGAATTTTTAAAATCTGAAAGGTGGCTGATAAGAAGCAAGACTCGAACCCAAAATGACTGGGTGATAGGCCCCAGCACAACAACTGCACCCCAGCCCATGGCCTAGTATTAGGCTAGTTTTTCCAAAGTCCACACACGCCGTTTTAACTCGAGAAAATGATGATTGGAATTCTTGCAGCTTTTTTTCACAACTTTGCGTACTAAAATAATATACCAACGAAGTAGTCCTACATAATTGCTATATAAAGCATTACTAATGTTGGAGGGTAAGCAATATCCAAAAGACCGCATTGCTAATGTGCAAAAATTAAAATCGAAAGAACGTGGTAATCATATGGTGTTGATGTAGCTTTCTTATTCGATTTAATTTAATTTAGATATTAATGTTTATAAGAGGTTAAGAAAAACATATTATATACAATTATTATATTAAGGAAGTGTTAAAAACATCTTCAAAAAATATAGAAAGAGAAATAAAATTAATGAGAAACCACAATTTATTATTTGAAGGTCATAAATCTTCAAACAAATAAAATGTGTGTTGTTTTATAGATCTACACTATGTTGGTTGGGCATATGGTCTCTCAAAATTCCTTAACTCTGTTAGTTAGAACTAAGAATTGATATTTTTGGAATTCAATCTGTGTGAGACATTAATTTGAGTATTCTTTGTCAAAGTTGAAATGTTTCACGAATAAACAAGGCTAAAAATTTCTTGTCCTCATATTAAGTGAAACTCCTCAAGGATCCATGGGAATCTCTAAAAATATAACATGGTATCTTTTACGAATTGCTTAGTAGATAAAGCACTTGAATATAAAATTCTCTTTCACATTCAGGTTGCAGAAAACATAATCAATGTATACACTCATCCTATGGGAGGTTATGTTAAGTTTCTATTTGAAATTCATAAGAGTGAACGTGAAACTGAGCTACACGTAACTTTAAACATGATCGAAACATCTCCTTCATATACCTAAGAATTTGATTTTGATCATCATGAAAGCATGAATAGAATTTGAAATAATGAAGTTTAGGTTTAAAAGGCTCTTTGAGGTTAAACTAACTTTCAAGTAAATTAAGGATATTAAAAGTGGACACATCCCAAACTCGAAAAGAATAATTGAGTTAGGAACCATTCTTTTAGATCAAATGTTCTTTCATAACAAGGAAATGAAAATGCTTTCTATGCACTTAAATTTATTTTTTCTCAAGTATGGCCCCAAACCTCACATCCATATAATAGTATGGGACTAATTAATGTGTGGAAAAGTTGAATCTTTATCTGGATATCCTTACATTAGAGATTTTTTTAAAAAAATCTTTCAAAGGACGTCAATGCTACAAATAATTTTTGAAGTTCCGCTTCTATTTCGTGTACAAGTCTAAATTTTAGTCTAGAGAAAAGTACATGCAAGTAGTTGTAAGAGTGGACCACCTCAACATGTTTTGGTTTGTATGTACAAGTGATTGTCGATGTTATTTTCCTAGTTACATTAAATGCAATGATTTTTGGCATTGAAAGATTTACTTC
>JARHVA010003219.1:1830000-1847500 GCA_037957365.1 Torreya grandis | reverse complement strand
TAAATTCGCTTCGATTTAAGGTAAATCAATTTTATTGGCATATCACATTATTAAACTATAACATTACCCTTACTTGTTATTGTAAGTTAACCCACCAAAAGTTCACATTATAGACCTGTGATGTATGCATTGTAAAATTATTTTTTCCAACTGACAAATATATCATGCTTTCTACAAAACCTCACCTTAAAAATTCATCACTCAAAATACATATGGATAGAAAAATGACATGTGTTCCCATGACCATGATGTCCAAAGCCATCTAGATGCACATTTTCATAGCTACTTAAGAGCATTGAAACACTGGCAATAAATGTTATCAACATTTAAACTATAGTTAGATATGTCTGTATTTGATGATTTATGACTAAAAAATGGCACTTACACCATGTCAAAGGTGGGGACTAATATATTAGACCAAATTTATGGACCCTAATCATGCTTGGTTAAGAATTGAATTACCTGTTATGACCTCAAGAATGTTCTTCCCAATACGAGAAAATTATAGTTTTTTAGGATAAATTCATATATGCATAAAATATATTTAAGTCATTTTCATGAAATTATATAACCCTTACATGAATCTCAATTTCTTATAATTTACCCCTAGATCATGAGGATTGAACATAGGATACAAATATGTTGTAGATGACATAGTAATCAATGTTAAAATATAAATTTTATGTAGTCAAGAGACATGTTCTTGGTCTAATTGACATTTACACCTCTAGGACCTTCCATTTCAAATAAATAACTTCCAACACACACACACACACACACACACACACACACACACACACACACACACACACACACACACACACACACACACACACACACACACATGTATATAGTAAAAACAAATATGATCCCATTAAAAATGCCTCCAAATTCACTCGTATACACATTTCTATAGTTACTCAAGAGCACAAAAACATTTTCAACAAATTTCATCAACATTGAATCTATAATTAGCAATCTCCACCTTTGGTGATTCATGGATGAAAAATGGAACAAAAACAACATGAGGGGTGGTATATAATGTTTAGTAAAAATTTAATGGCCTTTGATTACTCTTGGTTAATAGATAGAGTACTTGCTCTAGCCTTGAGAACATCCTCTTCAGTAGAATAAAATTATAATTTTTAGTGTAACTTTAGATGCACATAAAAAAATACTATAAGTCATTATCTTGAACCAAAATAAATATCATGTTAATCTAAAATCCTTTTAATTTAAACCTAGATCACATGGATATAATTTAGGATATATATCCATGAAAGAAGATATAGTAATTCTTTTATATAGTCAAGAGACAAATTTTTATCCTCCAAATAATATTTCTTCCTCTAGGACCACCCTTTATAAATCCATCACTTCCAAAACATTTATGTATTAAAATTACACATGATCCCAATATAATAACTTCCAAATTGACCCAGATGCACATCTACGGCTACTCAAGAGTGCATAAATATTGAAAACAAATGTTGTCAACATTAAAATTATAGTTAGAGATCTCCACAATTAGTGCTTCATGGATAAAGACTAGCACCGCCACCATCTTTGGGATGGTGCATAATGTATGTTATCAAGTTGTTATAATCTTATCATGCCTAGTGAAGATACAAAGGACCCATTTTAGTTTCAAGAACATCCTTTCCAATATGAGAAAATTGTAATTTTAAGGCTAGCTTTAGATGCATGTAAAATATAAATTATTAATTAATTTATATGAGCTAAAAAATCCCTAAAATTTATATCAAATAATTATAGTTTCACCATAGATCACGTGGATATAAAATAGGATATGAATTCATGGAAGATATCATTGTGATTAGGGCTGAAATGGAAATTTTATAAAGTCAAGTGGAAAGTTCTTTTCCTCCAACTAAACTTTCAACCTATGGGACCTCCCCTTGAAAATACATCACCTAAAACACACCTATATATGTAAGTGATATATATTCCCATGAAAATGATTTCAAAATCTAATCGAATGCCCATTTTTATTGTTGCTTAGGATTTTAAAAACACTAAGAACAAGTGTTATCATTTTTGAAGTTGTATTTGGTGATTTCCATGTCTTGTGCTTCATAACTTGAAAATGACAATGACATAATGTATATGGTGGTGAATAACATCAAGTATGAGTTTATTACATGTTAATCACCCTTGATTAGGAAAAAAATAACCATTCTTGACTCAATAATGTCCTTCCTAATATGAGTAAATTACAGGTTTTAGACCAAATTCAAATTTGCATAAAATATAAATCATAATTCATTTTCATGAAATAAATTAATCCTCACATTCATGTCAAATACCTATAATTTTACCTCAAATCATGTAAAATAAACCCAAGATATAAATCCAAGGTAGATGAAAATCTAATAAGTGTTGAAATACATGTTTAATGCAACCAAGAGACAAATTCTTGGCCTCTAATATACATTTCCACCTCAAGGACCTCCCATTAAAAATTCATCACTTATAAAATATATATAGTATAATTAATTTTTTTCCATAAACATGACCTCCAAATCAATCTAGATGACCATATTTATAGTTGTTTAGGAGTTCAAAAACACTAACAATATATATTATTAACATTGAAGCTGCATTTAGAGGTATCCACCTCTTGTGATTCATGGCTAAAAACTGGCACTAAAACCATATCAATGGTGTCAAATAATTCCTAATACCATTTTTTTGGCCATCATCCTCGCCCATTTAGGAGATGGAGTACTTATTTCAATCTCAAGAATGTCCTTCCCAATATGAGAAAATTTCATTTTTTTAGGCCAACTTTAAATGTGCACAAAATGTAAATCTTAACTCTTTTTCATGAACCAAAGGAACCCTCAAGTGCATGTCAAATATTTATCATTATATCATGTTGATCCAACATAGGAGATAAATATGTGGTAGATGCCATATTGATTAGTGTTGAAATGCATATTTTATGTAGTTAAGAGATAAGTTCTTTCCCTCTAAACAACATTTTCATCTATGGGACCTCCCCTTGAAATTAAATCACTTCTAACACATTTATATAGGAAAATTACATGTTTATTCATGATCAAAACTTCCAATTCCACCTAGGTTTGCATTATTGTAGCTATCTAGGAGCATAAAAACACTAACAATAAATGTTGATAATGTTGAATTCATGATTGGATATCTCCATCTTTGGTGCTTTGTAGCTAAAAATTGACAATGTTATCATTTTAGTGGTATTAAATAGCATCTAAGACCAATTTCTTAGTTGTTGATCACATATAGTTAGGAGACAGAGTACCTATTTTGACCACATGAATGTCCTTCACAATATGATAAAATTATGACTTTTTTGGCCAAATATAGACACGTATAAAATGAAAACCATAATCCACTTTTATGAATCAAAATAACCCTCATGTACATGTCAAATACCTATAATTTCACTCCATAACATATTATTCAAACATAATATAGGAACATATGGAAGACACCATACTATTCATTGCTAATATACATCTTTTATGAGAGTACAATATCCCCAAAAACACCAAATTAAAATAAGGAGATCATTGACCTATTAAAGAATTCATCACAAATTATTAGAGTTGATTTAAAAAATATAGGATCACAATGAGCCAAGAGGGTAAAAACAGTAAACAAAATGTGCAAAATTGGACATTGGTCATAACTAAAATGTGCCAAAGATAATGTAAAGTTTAATATTATATGAAAGAGAAAATTCATACATATAATTAATAGGAGAAATGGGTGAAATAAAAAACCCATCATGGATGATTTATTAGGTCCGCTTGACCATGAATTTGACATGTTAATAGTTTAGTGAAATTATAATGAAAATAACATCAATGGAATGGGCACGATAAAAACACACTTTTACACAAAGTGTCACTCCCAAGTGAGATACTAATCAAAAGTTATTTTGATTATCATTTTATATATTTAATGTTATAAATTAAAAAATATTTCACAATATTTTAACTCATTAAGTTCCCAAAAATAGTTTACCACTGGATTAAAATGATCATAAGAGGATTTGATCCCAAGACCTCCCACTTGATAATGATCTACCAAAAAATGATTTATCACTTCACCTATTATCTAGTTTGATAAATTAATTTAAAAAATTGATTTGAAACCATTTTTAAAGTTAATTAAAAAAACACAAAGACATCACACAAATATTCATGTATGTTAGGGATGATGCATGTATCTAGTCAAAATCTTCAAAAAAATGTTTTTAGTAATTAATTTCTTAAAACCTTGGTGTAGGTTATTAAAATGGGTGAAGTAAAGAATCTTTTAAATTCTCATAAAAATTTGTTGTTTAGGCCCTATTATAATGTCCTAAAATATGTAAAACCTAATTTAAATAGTACATCCTAGTCTAAGATGAAAGAGGTCCAAATTATCTATGTTATCTAGGAATCATATCTCATCTTTAAATTTATACAACCTCAAGCCTGTATAAAACCATATGACTATGTAGATTATGGAGATATATTTCCATGTCTCTCTTAAAGCCAATAAAATAGTTATATAGCCTACTGTAAAATGTTAAAATATAGTATGAGATGGAATATAAGACTATTATCTAATTGTACAAATTTTCATATTTTTAAAATTAGCTTCATATGGCCTATGGCGAGAAAGAATCATACACATGGTAGGTAGGCACCAATAGACCAACAAGTAGGTTTTTCAACAAAAGGAACGACCTAGTATTGGGTGATTATTTTAAAATAGAGAGGAAATAAAGCTTGGTTTTCTATTTTTGTATGCTTTCATATTTGTATTTTGATACATGTATAATCTAAAATAGTAAAAAAACATACATAAATTACCTTAAAATATTTGAAAATATATTTAAACATGGGACTAAAAAATATGAGAAAAATGGTACAACCTAGTATCTATATGACATGGTCAATGGCTAAAAAAGATAGATAAAAATACATACACAAAACCACCCCAAAAAAAATGAATGATATGGCCTATATAATAATATATTCAATAAATTCAAATGTAAATATTCAAAATAAAAACACATATTTTGATGACCACAAACTATAACAAAGGGATAACTTAGACATGCTGAGGAATTATTATATCAGATGACTATGACACCATGATAGATTTTGGAAAACTCTTTTAACTTATATCTTTCTAATAATCCATTACCAAAACCATTAAAACTTCATTTTTTCAAATAAATAATATACTATAAATTATCTATAAAGGAATCAAACCAACATCCTCATACATGTAGGATAAAATTCCTCAATGTACACAAAAATCACCTAAACAAGCTAACAACAAATGTGTATGAAAAAATAGGAAATGAAAAATCTTACACTAATAGTATGTGTAAGATTTAGCTTCCCTTGTAATAAATGATAGGAAAATTAACTCTTCAAGGTTGAAACCCTATTAGGGCTTGTGCTAGATGAATTTTTTTAAAAGGAAATGGGGGAGTGTAATGATTTAAGATGAGCCCAATCACACATTTTAGGATTGAACACTTCCCATGTATCTTAATTATTTTAAAGAGTCAATCAAGTGAGCACATATTTGTACCATCTAAAGTGCATAGTTAAATAATTGTCCTTTCCTACATGTATACATCTATAAATGTCTCGAATACTCGGTAATGTTTTTCTTGACTCAAATAGAATATAATTTTTACTTGGATAAAGGGTGCTTCAAATTAATAGAATCACATGTAAAAATAACATAGAATATTTTTTCAATGTGTAAAGTATAAGTGTGATCAAATAGTGGAATTTAAAAATAATTTAATAAGTGGCTTAGAGGTGCTTTTATAACAATCTAAATCTATGAATCCTCATGCTACATTTTTTAAAAATGTGGACCGACATTTAAAGTAGAGTTAAAATTTAAAAAGATTCATTGTTTGTAGAAGGAAAAGATTGACCCATAAAGGATGGGATCAAATATCTATTCCAACACATTCAAGGAGATTCTATCTTGAAAGGGTGATGTTTGATGTTGAGAATTTGGAATTTTTATACAAATGCTTAAAGTGGTTTATAAAAAAAATGTAATATTTTTTTTAGATATAAAAAGCAACTTATAATGAATGGATTGGTATAAATATGTAGGATAGAGTGAGGTGGATAAATAGGGCTAGCTCAATTTCTAAATATAATTAAGGTAAAAGTGGGCAAAAATTTATGTCATGAATTATTCATGAACAAATTTGAGTATTTACACATAGTTTTACTACATAGATAATGAATAATTCAAACCCACACTAACCTTAAAATCATAGATCAAAAGAGCATATCACTGAATTATAAAGACATTAAAAATGTTATACATTTCGATCAATTAGAAAATAAAATGGTTAATTAAGAATTTTAATGATAAGTTTTGATAAGATTTTTAAGAAAAAAAACAATGAATATATGCAATGTGCATCCACATCATACACATGCAAAATTATCATAATAATTTCAAAATTTTCATCAAACTTAAGGTCATTTTAACTTACTAAGGAAGTGACAAATTGGAAAAATAATATCAAACTCCAAAAATAATGAATTAGTTCATACCAAGTTTAGGATCATTTTAAATCTAATATTTCACTCTTTATACAATTTTGATAATTGATAATGGCTGAATTATAGCTGAATGATTGAAATGTGATTAAATTACATTCATATATCATCTATCAGTGGACAAAATTCATATCATGTGGGCCAAAATTAACCATTACACTTGAGTTCTTAAAACAAAAATGAAAAAAATAACACCCAATGATAGATAATGGGGAATACAATACATAAAAGGTGGTATATAATCAATAGGAAGTTCATAAATTTGAGTATGCTCATCATTTTTAATTTCTTCTTGAAATCCTAGAATGTTCTTAGAATTTATATTTTAATAGCCTGGTTAATTTTTTCTAGTTGTCCTAGAAAACTAGAAACTTGTAATAATGAAAACCCTTCCTTAATAGATGATAAATCATCAATAATAGTATAATCCCCTACATCTATATGTCATATATGCATATAATTTTTAAGCTTAAAATAATAATATTAAGAATTATTAAAACTTGTTGATAAAGGATCATTATGTTCAGGATTCATTGCAACATTATCTGATGTTACATTATTTTATCTTGGTTTTGAATAGAATTTTGATTATTATTTAATGTATTAGAATAATATCCTTATCTAGGAGTAACAACATAACAATTTTTTATTTTAGTATCATCTAAAGATTCACCAATCCCAGAAATATTTATATTCTTAGCTAGATCAAATGAGATACTTTCCTTGCCTAAATATATCTTTAAATCTTCTAAACATCTACACACCTATTTGGGTTATGGTCTAGTTTACAAACATTACAATAAATAACTTTATCTTCAATTTGAATATTTTAGTGAAATGATGACTTACCTGATGAAGATGGTTTAGCATTTAATTGTCTCTTGATGGAAACTAGTTCATTGCGAAGATTATGAATAGATTTTATAATTTTTACATTATCTAAATTTAGTCATGTCATAGTTATATCATTAAAACATACTCTTTTCAATTTATTTTCATATTCTATGCATTAAGTTAGAGTTTCATCATAATCTATAATATCTTTATTTTCTATAGATGTTTTATTATTTTTTATGTAAAGCATTATAAAAAAATGTAACCTTGATAACTTCTTATATGGACAAGCATTAGGTGAATGTTTCTAATGCAATATAGTAAATATACATATGAACCCATAAATGGTTTCACACAAATCAATTGAAATATTAACCAATTTATTTAATAGATCTTAATTTTTTTTAGACTGACCAAAACATAACTCTAACAAGTCTTCACTACACTGCCAAGTGTTAATAACATTTTTTGAAAGACTAATAAATGATTGGTATTCTTTACCTTCTAAAGTATGAAATAAAATTCTAATATAAACATTTTTGTTAGCAATACAATGGTAGCAATAACTAATTTGAATGAATCTAAATTTTCCTTTTATGACTCACCAGGGCTTCCTAAAAATTTAGGAATGTTAAGTATCATTAATGAAGCTAAATTAATTGGATGAGTAAAATTTTGATTAGATTTTCATGAATCCAAGGATTTACTAAAAGCTAAGAAATGTCTTCATCTAAATCATTATCTTCATTAGTTACTTCAGCTTGATCTTTGTTATTTTGAAGACCTAGAATCAAATCCTGGACCTTCTACTGTCGTTCTTGTTCTTCCTCCATTTGAACTTTCAACTATTTTAATTAATTTATTGGATTGATCATAATGTGTAATAAAATATTTACAATGAAAGGAATCAAAAATAAATTGAATTTTAGGTTGAGGATTAACATGCAAGATGTCTTCTCTTTCAAGTTTAATCCTACAATTATTTTATTGAATATGAATTTGAGTTTCACATGTAAGAATTACATGAATGTCAATAATTTATGATTCTTCTAATTATTCATTAAGTATTTCAATAATATGAAATAAATCATAAGGCTTATTATACCATTCAAAATGTGTAAAACTAGAAGCAATGTCAACCTCCTCTTTAGAAATATTGATTAAGTGTTGGATAACTGGGTGTCAACCTCTAATGGTCATGGGAAATAAGAAAATAAGATTTTTGATGCAGGAGCATCTAGGAAGGACTAGTTGAATAAGCCTTCGACAGGCATTAGCCTAAGCAATTATATAAGTTTCCCTCCAAGTTCTATTTTCAAATATTCATACTTCTCATGTGGAGGAGAAATAAGGTCTAAATATGTTTTGTATGAATTTATTGGTTGTCAAAGGATTTTAATAATCATATCATTATTGTTGTAATCATCCAAGGATGGCATGGAGTCAAGCATAGTTGAAGAATTCCCTTATTAGATGAGTAGTTGAGCCTTTATAGGATAATGCAAGATTCAAGGAGATAAGGTTAACACTATTTTAAGATTGAAGGCCTTGATTTAAGCATAAAGGGAAACAAAAAAAGAATGATTCAAGAAAGAGAGGATAGCCTCGATAGAAATTAGGATAGAGAATAGGCATCAAAGTGTATAGCCTTTCGGGCCATGGACACAGTAAGGACGTGGCCATAACTTTATTCTGTTTGGGAAAACCGAGCCTGTGGAATATGAGCTCACCATTTAGACGGAGTGGGTCTTTATTTATTTTAAATACTGTTCAAGCCTGGTCAATGGAAGAAATGATAGAAATGTAAAAGCTTTTAGACTCTTAGAAAAGGTAGTGAGTGTTTAAATAGATTGTCTATTTTGATCGGGACAGTGAATGTAAAGAGAGTTGATTTCCATGTTCTATTAATGGTGTATTCCTTCATTTTCAGTAGCAGCAAAAAGGTTTGTAAACCTATTTGAATCAGTCATGCTGATAATGTAAATAGGAAACATAAGCGTAGGCATGTACACCAATTTCAAGGTCAAGGTCACACTAGCCGAACTGAGTCAGGAGTAACTACAGGGTTTGAATAGATTTGGAAAGAGTGATGCTAGCTGAAGAAAGACATAGGATCCTACCATTGTGAGATCCCCAATTACCGTCGACTCAAAGCCAAGAGTTGAGGATTTACCACATATCAAATAGAGTTGAGTTGGGAACACAAAGGATTGAGTATGGAGGCATAAACAATCTTATGGACACTAGTAATAGTGAAGATCATAGAGATTATTGGGATGTTAACTAGAATGAACCAAGAGGTCTAGATGAAATTGATTCGATTGAGGCAACATAATTTAATGTGGTTAAATCTACAGTAGATGTAGTGGAAGTGTCATTTGTTTAAAAGTATGGATTTGAAGATCAGAGTTATAGTTAGTGGATTAATCAAGCGGCCGTTGGAGCATAAGATGGGTAGATGAGGTGATTGTATAATTGCAAATACACAATCTTGAATACAGGGAAAGAGATCACCTATTTTGGAAGGCCTTTGGGCCATGGCGAATGTGCATTATTTTCAAATTTCAATGTAAGTACAGACCCAAGCCAGAAAGGGAGATTGCTTATTTTGTAAGGCCTTTGGCCTATGGCGAATGGAGGTATATTTGTAAGTATGCACACCATTGAGTCTTCACCTATTGTGTAAGGCCTATAGGCCATAGGTTAATGATATAGGTTGTAAAGGATGTATAGACACCTAGAATATTTATATTTTGAATAAGTATAAAGTCGTTGTATATTTTGAAAGGACGGTCTTGAATGTCAAAAGAAGACTCGAGACAAAATTATGCAGATCGAGCCATCATAAGTAAAAGAGGTCAGGATGGGTTTTGAATCTATGGTCTTTTCTTGTAAAAAGGATGGACATATATAATGATTTGTGATCAAACTTGATGATATAGCTATGAATGTAGACAAGTTGTAATTGGTTAAAAAAAAATCTAAGTGCTGAAAAACCCAAATGGTATTTTTAGAACAATGCCTTCATCAATATCATTGTTTGCAGTCTGATGATAATACATCATTTTGGTATCAGAGCCAAAGAGATCCTTGGAATGGTTGCATTTGTTAATGATGTTTCATTAATAAAGAGTTATTACAGGATTTGGAAAAAGGATCAATAGGATAAAGCACTAGAAGACCTTGTGGAGGAAAGGTATGAGTAACCTTTGATATTTGATTTGAGTTTATTGTGTTTAAGAAGCAAACAAGTGAAAAGGAAGTATTAAAGCCATTTAGGCTTGACAAGAGAGAAGAGAAGCTTGGAAAGCTTAAAAGTAAGGGAGCAAGTGAATGCTCAAGAGAAAGATCCAAAGCAAGGTAAGCTTGGATTTGAGAAATTATTGATATTTGGTTAAAGCAGTGTCATATTGTAGACCATTAACTCAGTGTGAAGGTCAATAAAACCATTAAGTAGGATCAAAACACTAGGATGTAAAAGGCCTAGGTGAGATCAAGGAGATTGTCAAAAGACCAATCAAGGAGAAAGGCTTGGGTGAGACAAGTGGACCAAAAGACTAGGGTGCAAAAGACCTAGGTGAGGACCTACAGGGATCAAGAGACCAAGGTGGAAAAGACTTGGGTGAAGATCTCAAAAATGGAAGTACTGTTGAAGGCACTACATAGCAGCAACGTACATGAGAGTAACAAGAAGAAATCAAGCATCAAAGGTATGACCAGTATTGAAATTGATAAAGAGGTTGCTAATTTGAAGAGAGAGTTAGCTAAGATTAAAGATAGATATGAGTCTTGGATGTAGTTGAACAGGAAAGCATGGGTATGGCCAATAAGGAAGAGGTTGAAGTGGCCAATAGATCTCCTATAAAGAGGAGAAGAAGGTAAAATGAGATTGCCAAAAAGAGATAAGCCCATAGGGGCAAGAGGATGAGTAGGTAGCCAAGTGAGCAATAAGAGAAAGAGGTGGAGAAGAAGGTTCTCATTGAGGAGAACAAGAGAAGAGAAGAAAGCAAAGATGAAGTGCCAGGAAGAGCACTTGCAAGATAAGAGTGTTGGTGAAGAGAACACTCATAGGGACCTTGTGGTCTCTTATTATTTTTATCTAATGTTGTCTTTCCATGGGTAATTATAGGTATGAGCAGCCTTGTGAAGGTCAAAAGAAAGGCCTTGAAGACTGAAGAGATTGATGCAAGAGGAGACACCAAGTGCATAAGTGAATGTGCAAGAAAGAGAAATGAGTTTGTTGTTGATGATAAAGAAGAAGAGATGCATTGGTTAATGCATGAGGAAGGTGTTGAAGAACCCCTACAAGCAAGAGAAGAGATGGAAGATGAAGATGACTTCCATGATGCCATTGAAATCCAAGAAGAGGAAAGAGAACAGTCAAGCATAAAGGAAGAAGAAAGTACAAATAATCAAGAAGCTATGCAAGACAAAGAACTAATGGAGTCGCCGATTAAGGAGGTAAAGGTGAATCCAAAAATTGATTTTTCTTATTCTTATAAGCATGAAACTATTGATATGCATGCTAGAGAAGTAAAGAGAAAGGTGAAGTTTCTAATTAACCATGGATATGTGATGCCTAAATGGTGGAAGAAGCAAAATCCCAAGTAACAGGAAGTGTTGGTACAAGAGCATGGATGTAGGATGCCTACATGCTTTGAGAAGACAAATGATAAGAAGGAGAAACCAGTATGGGTGCCTAAGAAGGCAAAGAGAGAAGATGTGAGTGTTGAGGCAATAACCCCAAGAAGTCAATGGAAGAGGATTGAAGGCGATTCAAGCAACCAAGAGAATGAAGGTGAGATGGTGAGTATGGAAGAGGCATTCCATGAAGATAGGATGCTTGAGAGGTATACCAAAGAGGTAAAAGGTAAACAAATGGTTTATGATGATGTTTTTGAATCCTTTAATGATCATTTCATGAGAAATGACAAATGGAAAGTGGCTATGTGGACTAATATGCATCAAGGAGAGAGTTCCAAATGGATGGATGATGAGGAAAGGGGAGAATATGCAGTAAAACAATGCCTCATTGAAAACAAAGAACTAACAAGATGGCTTCAAAGAGAAGTTGAAGAGAGTAAGGAAACACAAGGTAAGGGTACTTCAATTGTATTTGATGAGTATATTGAATAAGTTAGTTTGTATGAAGACAGCTCAAGAAAGGATGAGATGAAGAGTAAGGCTAGTAAAGGACAAGCAATCTTTCAAGTTGATAAGCCCAAGTTTGATGAAGTGAATGGGCAGATAGATTGGAGTTCACTAAAGGAAGAAATGAGAATGTTGGAAGAGCTCTTTAGCTCTTAAAGAGGGCTACATATAGGCACAAACCATGATGAGAACACCATTGGTGAGAGTGAAGGAAGAAAAGAGCACACTAAGAAGGCAAGGGTAGTTTTGGCCAAAGAGCAGAAGAGTGGAGACAGCCAATAGGCTTCATGGCCTAAAGATTTTGATTCTAAGGTGAATGTTTTTTATGTAGGTATGAAGGTTTCTAAAGTGAATGATAGACATGAGTCATTGGAGAAGCTCATGAAACAAGAAGAACAGCAAGAAGATCTAGAAGACATGTATGAAGATGAAGAAGCATGGAAGCAGGAGATGGCAGCTGAGAAAGAAATGAGAAGAAAGACATATCTAAAGAGGAAGAAAAGCAAAATAAAAGACAAAGATAATCAAAGACAAACACCAGCATTGGCATTCACAACAAGACCTTGGGATCCAGGCATATAGTGAAGACTAATGCATGGAGGAAGCATTTCATTTGAACTAAAGTTCAAATCCTATCTATAGGGAGAGTATGATGCAGGAGCATCTAGCAAGGACTAGTTGAATAAGCCTTCGATAGGCATTAGCCTAAGCAATTATATAAGTTTCCCTCCAAGTTCTATTTTCAAATATTCATACTTGTCATGTGGAGCATAAATAAGGTCTAAATATGTTTTGTATGGATTTATTGGTTGTCAAAGGATTTCAATAATCCTATCATTATTGTTTTAATCATCCAAGGATGGCATGAAGTCAAGCATAGTTGAAGAATTCCCTTGTCAGATGAGTAGTTGAGCCTTTATAGGATAATGCAAGATTCAAGGAGATAAGGTCAACACTATTTTCCTTGATTTAAGCATAAAGGGAAATAAAAAAAGAATGATTCAAGAAAGAGAGGATAACTAAAATGTGCCAAAGATAATGTAAAGTTTAATATTAGATGAAGGAGAAAATTCATACATATAAGTAATAGGATAAATGGGTGAAATAAAAACCCCCCAATGGATGATGTATTAGTTCCACTTGACCATGAATTTGGCATGTTAATAGTTTAGTGAAATTACAAGAAAAATAACATCAATGGAATGGGCACAGAAAAAACACACTTTTGGACAAAGTGTCACTCCTAATTGAGATACTAATCAAAAGTTATTGTGATTCTCATTTTATATCTTTAATGGTATAAATTAAAAAATATTTCACAATATTTATACTCATTAAGTTCCAAAAAATAGTTTACCACTTGATTAAAATCATCATAAGAGGATCTGATCCCAAGACCTCCCACTTGATAATGATCTACCAAAAAATGATTTATCACTTCACCTATTATTTAGTTTGAGAAATTAATTTCAAAAATTTATTTTAAACCATTTTTTAAGTTAAGAAAAAAACACAAAAACATCCCATAAATATTCACATATGTTAGGGATGATTCATGTATTTGGTCAAAATCTTCAAAAAATGTTTTTAGTGATTTATTTCTTAGAAACTTGGTGAAGGTTGTTAAAATGGGTGAAATAAAAATATTTGAGACACTCATAAAAACTTGTTTTCTAGGCCCTGTTATAATGTCCAAAAAATATGTAAAACCTAATTGAAATAGTACATCCTAGTCTAAGATGAAAGAGGTCCAAATTATCTATGTTCTCAAGGAATCATATCTCATCTTTCAATTCATACATCCTCAAACCTGTATAAAATTGTATGACTGTGTAGATCATGAAGATAGATCTCCAAGTCTCCTTTAAAGCCAATAAAATATTTATATAACCTATTGTAAAATGCTAAAATATAGTATGAGATGGAATATAAGACTATTATCTAATTGTACAAATTTTCATATTTTCAAAATTAGATTCATATGGCCTATGGTGAGAGAGAATCATAAAAGTGGTAGGTAGACACCAATATACCAACAAGTAGGGTTTTCAACAAAAGGAAATACGACCTAGTATTAGGTGAGTATTTTAAAATAAAGAGGAAATAAAGCTTGGTTTTTTATATCTGTATGCTTTCATATTTGTATTTTGATACATGTATAGTCTAAAATAGTAAAAAAGCATACATAAATTACCTTAAAATCTTCAAAAATATATTTAAACATGGGACTAAAAAATAAGTGAAAAATGGTACAACCTAGTATCTATATGGCATGGTCAATGGCTAAAAAAGACAGATTAAAATACATACACAAAACCACCCCAAGGAAAATGAATGATATGGCATGTATAATAATAGATTCAATAAATTCAAATGTAAATCATAAGTCATAGATACAAATGGCATGTATAATAATAGATTCAATAAATTCAAATGTAAATCATAAGTCATAGATAGAAAAATACTTCTGATAATGTGCACAATAAATACACCCTAACCCTTGAGCATACCTGCCATGGGCACATAGGTAAGATATGGTTTTATATATGATTAGTAAACTGATATACAATCATTATATAATGTGAATAATTAATCATGTAATCATAAATGTGTAATATTTAATAGATTAGTAAGAACAACATTTTGATATAATCATTCCATCTCATCACATATCCATAGGTCATATAGAATTAAAAGAGTTAGCCATAATCATGATCTTCATATAATAATATGAGTTTTATCATAACAACAAGGTAATTAGATATATGTCCAATACCAATCTATAACGAGCTTGGAATCAAACAACTAACATAAGCACTATGGTGATCATATATATGAAATTTAAAAGTGCAAGTAAGATATTCATCCACCAGTAAGGTGCTCATTTGCTTAGTGGGAAAACATACATAGAGAATAAAACATATATTATGACTCATAGTTTTATACCCATATGGTAGACTAAGAAAATTCTATAATATCCCAAGTAATATTCTCATCTGCTTGAAGGAATATTATACATCTTTTAGCATGAGCAGCAACATAAAAGTTGAATATATCTTGTAACAGGGTGCCCATCTACTAGGGAATACTTATAGTCTTTGTCCAAGTAACTTTATTATTAGGAAACTCACACATGATGGTGATATTTCGAGTTCTCAACCCCTATTATTTTTCACTTTTATAACCATAGACAAATTTAGCCTTTCATTATTCATACAAATTCCATGTGAAAGGCATATCAAAGGCCAAACTCATACTAAGAATACTTGATGAACCAATCATTAATTACATATATATATATATATATATATATATATATATATATATATATATATATATATATATAGAGAGAGAGAGAGAGAGAGAGGTGAGGATAAAGTTTAAAACATTTTTTAACATCAATATTGAATATAGAAAGCAAATCTTGCAAATTTTGTAATTTGAATGATCTATTTATGTGTTTTATTTATTTTTATGCATCACCAATGTTCTCAACCATTCATAGGGAGATCTTGTATGTGGGAACCATTTAATTATGTTATGCCAGCCAACTAAAGGTTTGTATTCTTGATTGAAGGATGTTCTTTCAGCTATAAAGGTAATTTGAGATTTAATTCTTGGGTACATTAGTATTTTATGACATTATCATTTATTTCTTCCTTATTAATTGATGAATCCTTCTACCTTCAAGCCACATTCAATGCTCTATCAAATTATTTGCCTATGTTATAACTCTAGGAAAAGGACCTGGAGAACGTGTAAGATTTAAAAATTAATAAAAATTAATAAAAATTGAACCAAATGTGGACTCTAAAGATAATTATTGTAGGATAAATACACATAAGTAAACATATAAGGCTGATGATTTTCATATAGAAACTCCATAATTGTTGGTGCTTAAACAAAGACAATAATTTTCACATAAATGTAACACCAAGTAAAAATAAGACTAAGTTAAGGTACATAATTTTGTTTTATTTTTTGTTGTTGAATGTGGTAGTTAATTTAATGAATTAAGGTTTTATTCCAAAGATAAAAGGGTCTGGACATAGATCCATAATCTTTTCAAGCCTTTCCAACCTAAATTCTTCCTTTCGTAGCACATCTTCCTTAGATACAATCCCACAATGCCTTTCAAGTTTATGCAAGTTTCGCATACTTTCAGAGTGGAGATTTTCTTCTGAATTTAGGAATAAGAAATAATTCTTTATTTAGTCATTCTTATACTGATTGTAGTGTATTTTTTTTGTAAAGATATTTTATCATCTCTAATATTATTTTATATATTCAAGTCCAAGCCAATAAAGTGGCTATGGAGATTGGGCATCTTTAGGATCTCCTCCCCACTAGGGAGATGTTCCTTGTGCTATGGATTGAATTATGGATTCTCTACCAAGGGATCATAGATTCGATGATATAATACCTTGGCTACCTCATGGTGTGCATCATCATAGTCATTCCAAGCATCTCTCTCATAGTAGCACCCCCTACAAATACATTTACACTTTTGCGTAGTAGTGAGGGTGGCAACCACTACCTCTTTCCCCTACTAGATAGGATGGTTTGGGTGCTGCTCCTCCTCCTCCTCCTCTATGCCTAGATGCTTGGGGTTTACCACCTAGAGGTCAAATATATGTGTTGGATAAGTTCCCTTTGCTTTATTTGGCCATTTCACCCTTGCAAACATAATTAGAAGATAATGACACAGATACTGCCCAAGTAACTAGCTAGGAGCCTATTCCAGATATTAATGACTTATCAAGCTCAGGTTGAGGCCCTGATGATATAGATCATCAACCTTATAGCCTTGTTATTTTTGTATAAAATTTATCTCTTTTTCATGACTTTATGACTTGTCTCTATGCTCTACCTAGATTATGATACTTGTGGTTTTATTCCTAAACTCTTTTTGA
>JARHVA010003219.1:1802500-1822500 GCA_037957365.1 Torreya grandis | reverse complement strand
TAAAACTAGACACATTTAAATATAGATTTATTCTCATAATAGTGGAGCTTAAATTAAATTCAAAATAATAAGTAAGGTTACAAATTTATGCAATTTTCAATGAGACATAGAATGCAAGTTCCATTAATTAGAAGGGGAATTGTTTCTTACTTATTCACCAAATATAAAGAACATTTACATATGTATATAATATTATACAATCATGGCATGCTAATAATTAACTTTATGGATTCATCTATAATTTTCTAAATTCAAAATGGTTGAAATTTATATTATTAAAAAAATACAAAAGGGAATAATTTGGATTTGGTTTCTCCTGAGGCTTTTTATAGCTCGATCTAGTATTTGGGGTTGGATTTTTTCCACCCAGTTTTTGGTATGATTAGTGTTGTACTATTAGTTTTCATTTAAAATGAATAAAAAAGTGTTTTTCAATAAATAAAATAAAGGGAATACAAGTGAATATAGGGAAAAACTATTTTATTTTTATCTCAAACATTTAATAGCTAGATAAACAAGAAGACAAAAGTAACAAATGTTTCTTATTATTTTGGATAAATTACTTGTCACCTACATTATAATGTCTAGGGGAAAAAATATGTGAATAACTTGAGCATATAAATAAATGTAAAATATATTTACCATAAGAAGAATATGTATTTTTCATGAATGTGGTTATTCCTTTAAAGATTGATAAAATCCCCATTCAAGATTTTGTGTTTTACTTTTCTTTGTTCTTATTTAAAAATATATAACTTTGTGTTATGCTTAAGAAAAAAATAAAAAAAAATTATCAGTTAGTTGTATTTCAACATATTGATCATACGAATGAATAAAATATTCATTTAATAAAACATAAAATTAAAAATAATGTGATTAAGAACCAATCACATGTTCTAAATTTTAGAGGTGCAGATGAAACTTCTATAAAATGATGCCACTAATTTTATTTTTTGTCAATAAATGGTATAAAAACTAGGTCATGATAAATAGATATTATTATAAATGTGTCAATATATCTTTATAGTTTATGATAGGGGTGATGTAATCATACATAGTTTATTTATTAATCAGTATCATAGGGAATTTTTTATGTTTGGTATTTACTATTGGAATGCTTCACATTATGTTAATTAAAAAATAATAATATAAAAGGTTAAAAATTAATATGGTTGGATATACCATAGCCCAAAATCCATGTTGGAAGAATAAATTGTCTCAAAACATCACAAAATGACCAGTCAAATCATGATAAAAAATAATGAAAGTAACCAATAATAAATTTAAGCACAGAACACCACCCTAAGAGGTGGAGTTAGAGGATCATCCTTAGGAAGTATCAACCATGCAAGTAGTTTGACATAAGAGATTTCCATAACAATTCAACCATCTTTGAGGTTATCTTGAATAATGATTAGCTAACCATCAATGTAATGTGTAGGAATAATAACATTTACTGGATAATATTATGAAAGATGAGCATCATATTTATCATGTCAAATCCAACCACCCCCTTGGGGAGGGAAAGGTGAAAAGTGGACCCTATTTTGGTACTACTTATAATTATACACCTCCTCGAAGGAAGTGGACGGGGACTATAGGGTGGGCCATCTATATAAACTCTACTCATAGAACATGGGGAGCTCCTGTAGTGGTTTAGGAGCTCCTGAAAGTGCTAGAGGTCTAACACCATCTTCTCAACTTCAGCTTGGATCTACAAGTAAAATAATGACATAATAAAAACCTTTCATTAATATAAAATAAAATTCTAGATGCCTCATGATTAAAAACAATATTATTTCTAGCTTTCCAAAGCTTAAAGAGGATGATAACATGAAAAAATTACTATAGAAAAGTAATAGAAGATGGAAAATTATAAAAGTCCCAAAAAAAGGCTACTGCTAAGAGAAAGGATTAGGATGATAGGGTTGAAATAAATAATGAATCCATCACCAAGTTAATTGAGCATTAGGACAAAACCAAAATAGATGATTGAAATATTTTATCCTCTTAAAAGATTAAAAAAATTCATGGGGAATGTAGAGGTAGAACAACCTCTCATAGAGGGGGAGCCACTGATAAATTAGACAGCATACAAAAGTACCTAACTTGGGACATAGGTTAGGTTGCCACACATAGTCTAGGTGGTCGAATGAAGTACTATTAGTGGACTAAAGGCTGCAACATCTATTGAGATTGTCAAGAGGTAATGAGAATTGAATCATCACTTGGTAAAGAAGCATGGGAGAGTAGCCTTTGAAATATGTATTGCAGTTCCACCTTTAGTATTTCCACTAGGTCTTAAGAGGGTGAAGGCCAAGATTATGAAGAATAACATCAGCGAGTAATTATTGAATGTGAAGGATGGAAGGTAAATATACAATATTTAATTAAAACCTTTTTTTTAAATTAGGTGAGGAAATAAAGTCACTAGAGGTAACCTAATCATGGATCATGTGAATCCCTTTGTAGAATAATCATACAGATATAATACCATGTAATTAAAGTATGGCATAGTAAGAGTTAGTCAGAATAGGATACCACCATAGGGTATGATCATTAAAAGATAACCCTATGTAAAATGCATCTCCTACCCATTTTAGGTGGGGTTGGACTACTTTGAAATCCTTTTATATGGTTTTGACAATAAAATATCTTGTAATCTTAACATGAACATTAGTGATGAGAAGGGATTAAAATTGAATATTCTAACAACTAGTTTTTCCATAAGGAGAGCCCAAAGAGGTAAAATAGTGGAGAATTTTCCAAGACTAATTTCCCTCAATATCTTGAATAACCCATTTAGTGCACAAATACATACTTTACTAATAGGTGTCAATGATGCCATGTCTTCTTTATCATGAGAAAGGAAAAATATATATCTAGACACCCGATGAAACCCCCAAGCCTTGTGATAATTACCCTAGAGGAAATCTTGGAGAAGTTTGGCTAGATTATCATAAGAGGATTTGGAGGGGGGCCAATAAGAGGAATAGTAAACATGAGTGGCCAAAAAAATCTTGTTACAAATTTTGGACATTCCCTTTAGATAAAAGGGCATGGTGATCAAATACTCAATATTCCTTTCAATTATATTAATGACATACTACCATTTTTGAGATGATGAGTATTCAAAAGTGAAGGGGATGGAAAATAATGTAAATTTTTCTTCTAAGAAATCCATTACAAATTAAAATTCCTAAGCCACTAAGTCACATGCCTCATGGTTTGGTAGAAACATTAGGTTTTGTTCCATTATAGGCTAGAGATGGAATCTAAACAAAAGATATCTAGGCATTGCATGAGTAAGTGCACAAAGTTGGGGGATAAAAAGTGGCCTACCTGTGGACATAATTTTCCTAAAATTTCAAAAATTTGAAATTTTTTAGATAATTTGAGATATCTACAATCCAAATATGAAGATGGTGTAAGAACATGAAATTTAGCATTTTGAGTCTAGTTTCCAAAACACTATTTTTTTAAAAATGGTTAAGTACAACTAGGTCAAACATCTAAAATTTGAAGAGGAACTCCTTTTTTTTTACAAAACAAAGTAGATAGATAGCTGTGCATTGCACCATTTATTGAGAAGCATGTAATATTATTTGAAATACTCTGGGTAAACTTTAGATAAGATATTCTAGTTTGTGACCTATATATTTTTATATTTTTTCAATGAATATTTTTTTATTAATTTTTTAATTAAATGGATCCTAAAAACTAACAAAAAATGGATAGCCATCCATACGACACACCTAACTACCTCAAAAAAAAATGAAAAATCATTTTTTTGTGAATATGTGTAGAATTAGACCTAGTTTGTGACCATATAACTTGTTTTTCACTTGGATGAACGAAAGACAAATTACATAAACATGTATAGGAATGTATGTTTATGACATGTAGTGGCATAAAAAAAGTATAGTTAGAAATTAACATAGTTTTAAAACCTTAAATTAGTCCAAAAATTATAAAAATCATATTTTTTGTAAGAGAAGAGTGTGCTCGTCATGATGGTATTAAGTTTTTGAACTTTCACATTGAAACTCTTAGTGTATTTGGCAATAAAAATTTAATTTTATTTGTTTTTATCATAACTCTCATAACTTGGCTATACATTGACAGTCCAAGCCTTTGGCTTGAGAATCCAAGCCATTACCAAGCCAAAAGGCATGGGAATTAAATTCAAATTCAAATAGAATGATGACGTTAATATATAACATGATCAAATTAATAGATAACATAATCATATTACTATTTTTTTTTCACATTAAAGCAACAAACATGTATAAGGAGTGAATGTTGGTTAACAAGTAATGTGATCATAATATAAGTTTATGTTTATATTGTTACATTTATTTTCTTATACTTTAAATTTATTTTAGTAAATATATTAAATTAGGGTCACTCAACATCTAATAGAGATGATCTCATAGATGTATGCCTTACGACATGGAAAATAGCTGTTCAAAATCTAATTTGGTTAGTACATTGTCATTTTTGGGGTCTAGTTATTAAACCTAGGGATTTTAGTACATAATGTTTGCAACTAATATCCATTTTTCATAAACATATAGTAATTTATTGGTTTTTTACCTTCTAGATTGATTCCTAACATTCAAAGGAGTCATAGGTTTATCAAAATTGAATTTTAAAATATACTCACTTTGAACTTGATCCAAAGTAGTTTGATTGGGGTATTTTAGGTCATATTAATGACTTTCACACATCAAATGACCACTTTGTGTTAATTTCACTTTTTCATCATCCCTCCCTCATTCTTTCACTTCTTACTCATCCCTCATTACCCCTAATCACTATCTAATTATTCCTCATTGTCCCTAATCATTCCTTCATTGACCCTCATTATCTTTAGTCATTTTAAATCATCCCTTATCATCCATAATCACTCTTATGTTAATCCTAACTTTCCCTCATTATCCATAATCACTCCCTCTTCACCCCTAATCACTCCCTTGTTAACCTTCATTAACTATCATCATCTTTAATCACTCCTTCATTGATTATCACTATCCTTCATCATCCCAAATCACTCCCTCCCCATCGTTCATAATATATAATCACTCTTTCCTTATCTCTCATCATCCATAATCACTTCCTTATCCATTTTCACTCCCTTGTTAACCTTAATTATCTATCATCATCTTTAATCACTCAAGTTTATCATCCCTAATCACTCCATTGATTATCACTATCCCTCATCATCCATAATCACTTCCTCCTTATCCCTCATAATCCTTAATTAATATTTCTTCATCCCTCATGATCACTAATCACTCCCTCATTGAACCTAACCATCCTTCACCATGCCTCATCACTCTATAATTTACCCCCACCATCACTCAACATCTCTAATTATTCCCTCATCATCTAACATAGAGTATATACTCTAAAGATATATTTGATTCCAATCATATGTTGTTTAGTACATTATAATAGAAATTGATTTTTTTATAGGACTTGTGTTATCAATACCCATTTATGATAGTCATGTTTATTTCTAAATGAATTAAATGATCTTCCAAATTTATAATCAAGTAATAAAGGAATCAACACAAAATATATTTTGAATTTAAGTTCATCAAATTATCTTTGTTGTACAACTAACTAGATGAAACTTTATTCGGTTCTAACTTTGGTACTTTCATTAAAAATATAAAAATTAAACATTAATATCTTGTATAATTTTTTAACTCTGAGAGGATTTGAATCAAATGCAAAGTTATTTAGTATTTCCCATTCCATATGACTTGAATCTTTATCAAGTTCACACATGCACTCCTTGTGTGTATAATATGTCCCAAATATTTTATCTCTTTCATCAAAAATGAACATTTATTCATGTTATCATTAAAATATGTTTCTAAAAAAAGTGAAAAACTAGTTCAACATGGTTTAGATGTTCATCCCATGTTTTGTAAAGATTAAGATGTCATCAAGGTAGATTAAAAAAATGACATAGGTAAAGGGCCCAAGGATGTCATTAAACATCTTGAAATGAATTAATTTATTTCATGAGTTAACCTAAAAGGAATAACCAACTAGTCAATGAATCCTTTGTTTTTAAGACTACATTCCAAATGTCTAGAGGTTTAACTTGAACATGAGGATACTCAAACTTAAGATCAATTTTGGAAAATAATTTTACACCATGGAAATGGTATAAAAATTCCTTAATATTTAAACGAGGATAATAGTTTTTCACTTTAATCTTGTTAACATTTTTTTAATTGATTCAAAACATTGGCACAAACATAATTGGGTTTCTACAAGGCAATGATTTGGGCATGATGTGTCCATCATCCATGATTTCATGGATCTACCACTTGATCTATTAATTATCTAGAAATGATAGTTTATATAAAGAGGTTTGAGGTAGAGGTAGTTAAGGGATAAAATTAGTAGTATTGTTTAGTGTATAATATGTCAAAACTTATTTAAGTGACTGAAAGATGTCCTTGTAATAAGATAGTTTATGGTTCAATTATTTTATCTTTATTATTTTTAGATAAACCACACTATAATATGGTGACATAAGGGTGATATTAAATTTACTTATTAACATAAATAACATAATTCTTACTAGAACTGACAAGATTCTTGCACTTCCTTACACAAATGACTAAAAGCTGATGAACTAACTATGATATATGGTATTTTAGATCATGACAATCTATCAAAACTTTTCAAGGATATAATTCATAGACTACATGTCAATATTAATTATATGGTTGACCACATGTAAAACATCACACACCTCTAAAGGTGAGATGTCATAAAATATTTTATCTTTAAATTTTTTGATTTTGTACACCAAGTGACACTACTAGGTGATCCATTTCTCAAGGCCGACACTAGACCATACTGTAGCATATAGTTATGTGTGATGTATAAATTTCAAATTTAATTTTTGAATGTATGATTTAGGATAAATTAAATTCTTTTGACTTCCATTGGAAATGATGAAGTGTATTTTCTCAGCATTGATCTACATTTGTTAACAATAATATTTGTAATTCATATATTTTCTTGTTGGGGGAAGTAGAGATATTTTTAGTACCAACCATATCATTGGGTTCATAATATATTATCTACTTAGCTTTTTGTAATGTTAGATAACTTGTACCCACTTCTATAGATGTCTAAGTAGACATCTCATAGTGTGACACTCTTCATTAGATTGATTATTGAAGTTGTGAATTAAGCACCATTTTCCAAACTTGGACTAATTATTATAATAATTTGAAAGTTATTTTCCACTCTTTAGTATGATGACTGAATCAATAGATTTACAATTATAAGGCCTTCAATGTAATTATTTATATCATAAAATGTCCTCATATGGAAAGCAATTGATTGGTTTCAAGAAATCACATAGCTTGGTGATCCTTATGTATTTACTACCCATTTTTTGTGCTATGGTGGTTTTAATTTCTTCTATTTTTCTAGTGTATTTTCAATTATGAATTACATCATTTCTTATAGGCCTATATTTTTTCAAATGTGTTAAATATTTATGTTTCAAATTTTCCTCAACATCATTTTGATCACTAGGTCTTATATTTATGCTAACACTCAACTCTCCACTTGTATATCCTAATATTGTTAAACCAAAAAAAATACCACCATAAATGTATTGGATGGAGTGATAAAATATGAGGAGGGATGAGGAGGAATTGATTAGATATATTGAGGGAGTCAATAGGATGCTAAGGGATGGTGAGGTTCAATGAGGGAGTGATTAGGGAGGATGAGGGAGTGATTAGGGATGATGAGGGATGGTGAAGAATAATGAGGGCTTTATTAAGGGAAATGATGTATAAGGAATGACTGATTAGAGATGATGAAGTAGTGATTAAGGATGATGAGGGAAGGTAAAGATTAATGAGGGAGTGATTACAGATGATGAAAGAATGATTATAAATGATGAGAAATGGTGAGGATAAATAAGGGAGTGATTAGGGATGATGAGTGATGATGGAGTGATTAGGGATGGTGAGAGATAATGAGGGAGTGATCAAGGATGATGAGGTATTTTAAGAGATAATGAGGGAGTGATTAAAGATGATGAGGGATGGTGAGAGTCAATGAGGGATGATGAGGGATGAGGAATGAGTGATTTGGCCTGATGAGGGATAGTGAAGGTCAATGAGAGAGTAATCAAGGATGATCAGGGAGTTATTAGAGATGAAAAAGGATAATGAGTGTCAATGAGGGTGTGATTAAGGATAATGAATAATGATGAGAGAGTGATTAGGGGTGATGAGGATGAGTAAGAAGTGATCAAAGATGAGGTAGTGATGATGAATAAGTGAAATTAACATAAAGTGGTTTTTTGATGTATGTAGGTCATCAATATGACCTATACTACCCTAATCACACCACTTTACATCAATTTCAAAGTGAGTGGTTTAAACAAATCAATTTTTAGAAACCTAAGACTCTGAGAAATTCCAAGAATCAATCTAGAAGGCACAAAAACCTAAAAACATGACTATATGTTTACTTAAAATGGACATCAATTGCAAAAAATATGTTCTAAAATCCCTATGTTTAATACTTAAACCCTAGATTTTTTGATGTACTAACCAGACTAGATTTTGAAAAAATATTTTCCACATCTTAAGGCATGCAACTATGAGACCAACCCTATCATATGCCGAGTGACCCTAATTTCTTATATGTACTCAAAAAAATTTAAAATATATAAGTTTACATTTATATTTTTACTTTTATAATTTTTACAAACCTAAGATGTTAAGAAATTCCAAGAATCAATCTAGAAGGAATAAAAACCTAAAACATGACTATATGTTTACTTAAAATGGACATAAATTGTAAAAATTATGTTCTAAAATCCCTATGTTTAATACTTAAACCCTAAAAATGCCTAAGTATTGACAAAACTAGATTTTAAAAAATTATTCTCCACATCTTAAGGCATGAAAGTATGAGACCAACTCTATCAAATGCTGAGTTACCCTAATTTCTTATATGTACTAAAACAAATTTAAAATATATAATTTTACATTTATAATTTTATATTTATTTTCTTATACTTAACATTTAGATTAGTAAATATATAATTCTGGACAAAGTTTCTTTCATGTGCAAGTCCCATATGCTTTTATGTACAAAATAATAGGAACACAATTGTGTTACATATTAACTAATATTTATTCCATCTACTTGTTCATTGCTTTAATATGCAAAAAAGTAGTAACATGATCATGGTATGGCTCTATAATTACTGATCTATAATTAAAATAACTTGATTGTGTTACCTAAAATTTTCATGGAATTATCCCCCAACTTTGTACACTTACCCACATAACTTCATTGAAAGTGGCCTCTTTCTCTTCAAGCATGAGAAAGGTGTTATTAGGTAACATAATGGCATGAATGAGCCACTACGCATTCTTAAAATCTATAATGTAACCCAAGGCTTGAACAAACAAAACATAGAGCAGTAGATAAAGGGGATAACCTTGCCAAATAGAACACTGAAGATCGATCCCCAAAGATTGATTCCCATAAATAGTGAGGTAGGTGGAGGCATCATGGAGCAAGGCCAACACTAAGTAGACGAAATAGGGTCTAAAGTTGAAAACCTTAGTATTGTAATAATAAAATTCCACACAATATTGTCATAAGACTTTGAAAAGTATAATATTCGTAAAATAGTTCTATAAAGAGAGGAGTAGACCCAAGCCATGCCTTCCCAAAATGCAATAGTATTATCCAAAATATATCTTCCTCTAATAAAACCTTGTCTATTTAGTATAATAAAGGTAGGAAGGATTATCTAAATTTGGTTGGTGAGGGATTTCATGATAATATTGTAAGAGATATTAAGTAGGGTTATTGGCCTCCAACTTGTGAGAAGCTTAGGATCTCTAACTTTGGTAATAAATTTGATATTGTATTGATTGATGATGGGTGAAAGACATTGATTATTCAAATATTATTTTTAGACTTATATTAATTAAAGGCCAGTGATCTCACAATTGGCTTTGAAAAAACTTCAAGGGAAGACATCAAGTTAGGGGGCTTTATCATTACCCATACATTTTAAGGCCTCTACAAGCTCCTCCAAGGTAAGTGGGGCATTATAAAGCTACTAATCAACTATCTAAGATTACGAGGTGCTATTATAGGTAATTTTAAATAGATTGGGACCACTCAACCATGAAATTATAGGCATGGAAAACCTTCTTTTAATTCTCAAGAGAGGCTAAACACATATCAGATTTGGTGGTGATCCAAGATTGAGCCAATTGAATGTCTTTAATTTTCTTGTAAGCTTGCTTGAATTTTAGTGCTTTGGAAAACTCCTTGGAGGATTTGTCACCAATTTTGAGCTAATGTACATGAGTGTAGAGTTGGGAACCTCTGGTTGCATGACTCTCCACCACATTGAGGGGGTGTTTGAGAGATGTATCTAGCCTTTATAATGTAATGTTTAAAGAATCAATCTCAATAGAGGAAAAAACCCGTCTAAATTCCTTAAGCATGGATTTATCTAAACACTTACAGATCTAGGAGACATGTTTACCATGGTGATAGAGGAAAGAAGTGGTGTGAAAAATTGCTTTAGTGTACCACTAAATTCAATAGGTGACATTTGGGGCCATAGGGATATACTATAGATCTATCGAATGATTCAGATGGTACTGACATGAATTAGCATAGTGGTATTAATATTAAACTAATTACATGGCACATTTTACTACTTAGATTTCCAATATAGTTTTTAGGATATGGGTGAGTGGTGTGATAAAATAATATCCAAGTGGACATTGATAGGATAGACATCAATGTTCGAAAAGATAAAAATATTTTGATATGAAATCATAAAATGGTCACCTTGTTGGATCATGTGGTGATGCCCATATTTGTAGTTAGAACACCTAAACCAAGAATTTGAATTAAGTGTTTTCCATGAGAGGAGAGGGTATTTTAACTCCCATTTTTTTGAACATATACAAATCCTAATGTTCACCAACAAACCAATGCATGGGGAGGGCCCTAAATTTGTATTGAGGGTGTTCAATCATATTAAATTCATCACACATAATCCACATGGTATAAGGTAAACCATATACAAATATCACCATAGTAGGGAGTGATCAAGGCTATCATTCAAAACTTAGATGTAAAGAATACAAATTAGATGGCCATTAATGTCAAAAATAATCAGACTAACTAATGTGTTTGTTCTTCTCCCATTGTAATGATGTAATAGGAGTGCTTAATAGTAAATAAGATACATCTTTTTCCATATCTTGACTCATGAAAGGTGGTGTCCTAGGTGGCATCCAACTAGATGATATGTTGGGATGTCTCGAAGGGAAAACCAAAAAAATTAACTTTTTATAGGTGGAGACTATCTAGAAAACCAATTAGCTAACACATAGATCACACAGAGTATTTATGGGTAGACTCTATAATATCATTAACATTACATGATAACAAATACATAGGGAGGGATCATCCATTTCAAGCTCCCTTTAGCCATCCTCAAAATCTACCAATACTGCAAAGCTATTATGTTGGTGAAGGTAAGAAATTATGATGCCTACAATCAAATAGCATCTCACATCATGATCTTCCTAATGAGAATCTGTGTGCATGTGAGGATGGATATGAGACTACTAGGAGGCTTAGCCATTAGTTGAGTGAACCTCAACCATAGACATCCTAGAATTTTGGGAAGCTATAGAAATGCTTTATGATTTGAATAGAATTAGGTTACTGGGGGCAAAAAAAAAGTCCCCTAAGAGGGTGTGATAACTAGAAGATAATCCTCCTAAGGTGGTTGATGGGATGTGATTTATATATTAGGGCCCATCAATTATTTAGGGGGTATTTTGGTCCAAGCATCACCTTGGTCTATAGGTTTTGGTTTTTTAGTTTGAGAAGTTGGCTAAGGAGACTTATGAAGACCAATACAAGGATAATCCTTTATGTGTTTTTATAAAGCCTAATAAAGGAAGCTATTATGAAGAAGATTGAAATATATAGCCTTTTTTTCTACTAGTTTCCCCAACTTGGATTTATATGAACTCATTCAACTCCTTGGAGAGTTTAACTTCCACAAAGGCTCACTTGTTAGGATGCTGGGAAAATCACCTATCTGGATTAATCATAACCATGCATCTTATGGGAGTGATAAATTAGGGGATAAAATCCCAAATGTTGACTAGTATATTGGGAAACTAAACCTAAATAGGTACATGAATGGAAACATTATCAAATAATTTAAAATCATGGGATAAGTGAGATAAAATCATTAGCTGGTTATGAAGGAATCAAACATTGAACTTCATAAGAATCAACTATGTTTTAGAGAATTCCTTAAAGGTAAATAATAAGAAACCATTGGAAAGGTTTAAGATTCTAGATACATGGAAACCTAGTGGATCCTAGTGGTTGTGGAACTAGTTATGAAGGTAATCCTCTTAGGGGATGCGGCCAACAAAATAAGCAATAATATAGCAATTTTCATACCACTTGTAACATTTTTAAATAACATAAAAAATAAAAATTACCTCTAACATGGAAGAGGAAGCAAAGGCATTACCTTATAGTAAAATTTTTGAAAAAAATTATGATTTCATTTGGGCATGATTACCATTATCTCCTACATCAATAACTGTAGTAGATTGAGGAAAAGCCATAAATATAGTTCCTACCCACCTTGAGGGTGGAATTTTGAGCACAATTAATGTGCTTAAACCATGAAAAATATAGTGAGCTTAGTTTTATAACAAAAAAGGCAAGAGATGCAATCATGAAGACCCAAACAAAGAAAAAACCCTAGCATAGTGATTTTTCCTTTCTCCATTATGTTTTTTACTTCATTTTAGATGGGACTTTATTTTTGTGAGAGTGGTTGATATTTCATAGGTTGAATTGGCATACTTTATTTATAGATTCATTCCTCATAACATGGTCAAGTAACTATTTATAAGCAATAATACATTGTTGGTATTATTATATTATAGTGTTCTAAATATTAGATGAAACTATTCATGTCCAAAATTTTATGTTAGTTCTAGTTAGAATATTGTACATTAAATTATGGACAATTTTACCTTGAGTGGATTTTTTATAACCTTTGGTATATTACTATTGGAATCCATGTTTAAATTTGTTTTATACTATCTATGCATAATTGGCAAGTTGTTTTCATTCCTCTTTCTTAATGCATTTTAAGAAACCATTTCTTTTCATAAGAATTATTTGATGGTTTATTTTTGGGCAGGGATGTAACCATGTTTTCCTTATTTATTTTGGTATTATAGGTGTATTAACATACATATCCATTTAAAAGGTATAATATTATTTTCATTAAATGGAAAATTTAAAATATCATATTAATTTTGTTGTTTTACAAGATGGAATAATATATAAACATAAGTAATATTGTTGGGTTTTTTATATTTGCAAACATTACTGATGTTGGTAGATTAATGTAATAAATAAAAATGTATTAATATAAAATAATATATATATAAACTTTAATTTTAAAAAAACTACATAGCAAATAACTTATATCTAAGTCATACAACTTCCCCAAATTATAGGCTTCATTCAAACATAGATGTGAACATGTTGGTAGATGATGGCATAGTTTTAAGAGCATATATCTAGACATGAAAGAGTAGACACCCAAAGCATATGGTAGTTGGACTATAGGAATATATACATACAATTAGATTATTTATGAAAGAACCAGTATCAACTTTTATCATTGATAGAATTGGCATTTAAAAGATGACAAGATAAATCATGGCTAAGGCCTTACCAATATAACACATTCAATGTAATAAAATGATTATATTAGATTATAAATAACTTTGTATTTTAATATGTAAGTTTTATAATAATAATTGTTACATTATATGTATGTGCACATGTGCATAAGAGTTAATTGAATATGATTATCTTATGAATCCACAACAAATCCATCCTTAATATTAGTCTCAAAAGATAAGTATCAAAGATAAATACAAAATTGATAAAATCATTATTCTACATTAGGATTGCATAAAAGATTAGATAATACATATAGACAATTAAAAATACATGCAATGCATTTATTAGTCATAAAACTACAATAATATAGGATTTATGTGTATTTATTGATTATTGTTACATATTAAAATTTATAGGGGTGTTATCTATACTTTTGATCATCTCCACCTCCATTTTTCTCTTACCTCCCTTTTATTTCCTACATCCCTACCCTTCCTTATTTATGGCAGTTTCCCCATAAACATGCATTAAATTCTTATAGGTATATGGGCTCTTTTCACTAGTTATCATCTCATAGGGGTCAATGGTCCTATCTTATGAAATTTATTTCACTTTTGATGTGATTTTAAATTCTAATACAATAAACGTAATGTGACTTCAATAGGTGTATACATACATAGGTTTTTTATTGTATATATTATATTAATTGATATAAAAAATTAATGTAAACAATTAAATAAGGCATCTATAAATATTAAGAATATTTTAGAAAGGCTAGATAGCACACTCTATGTACACTAGCTCTTACATGCACGACTAAATGAAAATAATTTTTTATTAGTTTTTTCCTTAGCTTTGATCTTTTCTAAATTTTAATATGATTGATTTAATATTTTTTAACTCAAAAATTCCATCTTTAATTTAATATATGGCTAGAGTTCTCTTATATACTATAATATTAGATGTTTCTCTATTACATCCTTCCATATATGAGCAATGCAGTCATGCGACTTGGTAGTATATTCTTCTATTTATTTATCCTCACATCAACAAAATAATTGGAACTTGATTCATGTATCCCCATAATGATTCAAAGGGTAATTCTCATGATTCAAAACTTTTCTAAGAGGCATCCATGTCTTAATAAACACCCATCATTTCTCACATCAATTGTTGAAATTTTCATATTAGTTAGGTATTGAAATGAGCATATTTGACACCATGAATGTTACCTTATTTATGTTAATAAAGTGATTGATAAAGAATTATTCCTAAAGATGTTGAATCCATCCAACCAATATTATGGTATTCATTTTATCTTCAAACATTGTAATGTCAAAATAGACTTGCACTTTAAAAGGTGATTGTTATTAAAACAATGGATATGGAGTATGCATAGAATATAAATTTACTTTTGGTCCAAGATGCATCAAAAGATCAAATAATATTCCAATGATTTCACTATTATATTAATAGAGGGCATACCAAAGGCATTTTGAAATGCATGGGAATGGCTTAGTGAGTATTTTATGGAAATAACCCATATTTTACTTGATAAAACATTTTTATGGATAATGTAAAAAATTCCCCACTTAAATTTCTTGTTTATCATATTTAACTCGTGTTTACAAGAATATGAGATCAAGTATTGGATATCAATGATTTTCACCATGGGTCTTCGAATGTTGATGTGGTGGAAAAACCTAAACTTATCAACAAGACAATTGATAAATAATGTACAAAGTAAAAATTAAAAAAATATTCAAATTAGACCCACTCAAATTCATAAATATTCTCATAATAGTACAAATTCTATTCAATTTAAAAGAATAAGGTTGTAAATTTATCAATGAGGTATGGAATAAACGTCATGTGATTGAAAGGGGAATTGATTTTTACTAATTTACCTAAACTAAAATAAATTCAAATATGTATAAAATATTAGATAATCATGCTATACTAACAACCTACTCAATAAATTCATCTATAATCTATTAGATTCAAAATTTTAATATATTTTAGTTAAAAAAAATTATGAAAGGAAATAATTAAAAAAAAATGCAAGTCAATACAAGAATAAATAAGAAGACAAAAGTAAAAGGTTTTCTTATTTCTTTGACTCTTACCCACTACACTGGGATGGTTAGGGATGCAAAAGAAAACTATGAGAAGAAATTTTATATTAAAAAAAGTGTATGTTAATTTTACTATGATAAGAAGATTTTTTTTTTGGGAAAGTGTGAATTCCTTCAAATTTTGAAAAAAACCCCACTCAATAATTCACGTTTTACTATTTTTTATTCTTATATAAAAATTTAAAACATTGTATTGTGTTTAAGAAAATAAATTAAATGATTATCAGTAATTAGTTTTCAATATATAAATCTTACGAATGGATAAAATATTAACTTACCAAAACATGAAATCAAAATTAATGTGATGAACAACCAACCACATGTTATAAATACATAGACATGTGGATTTAAAGCATGTAAAATTATATCACTAAATTCCTTTTTTTCAATAAATTATAAATAAAAATAATACATGATAAATGTAGATTCTTGTAAATTTGTGTCAATCTCTTAACGTGTATAATAAAGGTCATTTTGAAAGGAAGGTACCTATAACCTTCACTTACCCATTTCTCTAAGTTTTTGTTAATAAATAGTGTGAAAAAATAATATATAATAAATTGAGATCTTTAAAAAAATCTCTCAATCAATAAAAGTTCATACTTTAAAATAAAGATGAGGTAACCATACACATTTTATTTATTAATTTCTCTTGAGAGGAGGGTACCTATAAATTAATAGCTCTTGAGCAAAAGGTGCCTATGACATTCAAAAAACATAAAATTGAGTGGACTTCCTTCATAGGTGGATAAATTTTTTGTGGGTTGCATAATAGGCCAAAAGTATGGTTGTAAATTGTCATCCAACATATTGGTCCCATAGATAAACAAGATATTGGCTTAACAAAACCTTTTTTTTTTTTGATAATGTGATAATAGTGAGAGGCAATGTATGCATAATGATGTCACTACTTTTAGAAACTTTTAAAAGTGATAAAATATTTAAGTATATGGATGTGGATTGAAAGATATTACAAAATATTAATATTACAATTTTTTCCCAATTAAACCTATCGTTGACCACACATTTTGAATGTAAGAAAAGGACATGTTAAAATCATGTATAAAAAATGTATGGTGATATGTAACAACTATAAAACTACATTGAAATTTTGTTTAATTTAGATTTCAACCCAATGGGCTTCATAAAAAAAATCTCAATCATAGACATGATGTATTATGCTAATTTTTCCAATGTCCACTCAGGGTATTGTAACTAAAAAAAGTGATGATTGGAATTCAGATAAATTATCTAATTGATTGTTTGGAAAATTATGAAGATACTTTTTCTCAATTTTTCATAGTAAAGGAAAATTTAAACATGTTGGCAACATATTCTTCATATATTTATGAATTTGATTTCAATCCTCATAAAAGTAGAATAAAATTTTAATTACAGAATATGTTTTAGTTTATAAAGTTTTTTTCGATTAATCTATTTAAATTTCAAGTAAGATTTACTTATTTCTTCACAAATACCTCTTTTGACTTCATTTTTAGTGAGTTGAGGAGTGATAATAGAATATTCAAGATGTGGTAGTATTTCTATATAAATATCTAAATTTTGAAGGAGAGACATAACTCTTATAAACCAATAAGATTTTCATTTTTATTTGGAAAGTTAAATAGAATATTAAAGCACTAACAATGGATACCTATTCTAAATAAAGAAAGCATATGTCATGCATTGAATCATATGAAATATAGTCATAATCGTGTAAATTAAGGAGATAAAGTGTGGAAATACCCCAAACTCTACTAGAATAATTGAGTGAGGACCTATTATTTTGGATTGAATGTTATTTGGTAATATGGAAATGAAAACTCTTTCTGGACATTTAAAATCATTTTTTTTCAAGTATGGCCCCAAACATGACATACTTACAATAGTTTGCGAGTAAATAATGTATGTAAAAGTTGAATATTTGTCTTGATATCCTTAAATTGGAGATTAAAAAAAATCAAAGGATGTAAATGCTATGTATATAACTTCCTATGTTTTACTTATATTGCATCTATAATTCTAAAAGGTGGTCTAGACAAAACCATGTGTAAGTAGGTGTAAGAGTGCACCACCTTGAAATGTTTTGATTTGTATGTTTAATTGATTATATATGTTATTTTATTAGTTACATTGAATGGAATGGTTTTTTTATTTGCAAGATTTAATTCAAGGTCATTGTTATTGCAAAAATTATTCAATGTATCAAACTGATTTTAATGTCCTATGATTGAGTGTGAGAGCAAAACAATGTCACCTAAAAATAATAAAATAGAAATGTAAATCCCAAAGAGTCTAAATTAAATCATATCAAAAAGACAATTAGAGATAAGGTCTTCCAATTCATCAACATATAGGCACAAAAATGTAGACAAGAGTGTAAAACCTTATTTCGTAGCTATGGTACGATGGATTATGACTATAGTGCCCATTCTGGTATGAATATCCCAAAAAAGGCTTCATATAAAGTTACTACTAAGGTAATTACTAAATCAAAAAGTAAAAAGTCCTTAAACCTTTCAATAAAAGGACACATTGGTACTGTATCAAATGCCTTATTAAAGTCTACACATCAACAACATACTTTCCATTTATTAGCTTTTTATTCCTCAATTATGGAATCAAGCGTGAAAATGTGATCACTTGTTTAGTGATTTCTTTTAAATCATACCTGACCTTTTTCTATAAGTATTATTATATCTACCCACTTCAATATATAGTCATCTATCACTATAGTAAAAAACATAGCCAAAGTATTCCCAATCATGATGATATGGTAGTTTCCTAGTTGAATACAATCTCCAAATTTGAAGATGGGATGAATAATATGGGATGTCCAAGTTGGGAGAAGGCCACAAGGAATAATAAAATAAAAAACATTAGAGATATGGATAACAATAATATTTGGGATATGATGGAGTAATTTAGTCTTTAACTTTTCCACATCTTGGGAATTAATAGACTTGAGTTTAAAAATGGCCTTGAGGACAATCTTGTCAGTATAGAAATTAAAGTAAAAAATGTGTATACATATTATAAAGTTAAAATTCATACATGTTATATTGAACATACATTGAAAATAAAAGAACAAACTGCTAATTAACACAAAATTTTAGTAATTATTTTGGATTTGCATTTTTTTATATTAAAACTATTTTTTTTATTTGAACAACCTTTTGAGTACAAGACAAGACCCTAATAACCCTCCTAACCCTACTTCCCACCTATAATTTAGTAATACACTTTAGGAAATTAGGAGGATTTGACTACAGATCTAGTTGAAAATAAAATATAAATTGAATAAATATTTAAGAGAATAAGGAACCACCATTCGACAAACACCCATTGTAGTTATATGAAAGATACCGTAGAGTTAGTAATAGGCTAAGATGAGTCGATAATGAGTAAAATTGATACATAAGAATATTATATAGAGAGATGCAGGTGTTACTATGTTTACAAATTTTTAGCATGTGGGGTGAAGAATAAGAAAATAATAAAAGACCAAATTTGGGCACTATTCATTAATCCATCAACTAACACATTGCTTCTACTATCATGAAAATGGTTTCCAATCCACTATTGATAGCATAATTTGATATGAAATAATTTTTAGGACTGATGGTGGTTGGTCTTTGACCACCCACCTTGTAATAACCATTAGGTTCTATTGTATTTTTATAAGATTTTCTATTGTGATTTTATCCTCAACTAGATTCCTAATAATTTTCACTACTCAGAGTTTCAAGGTCAAAGAAAAGTCTTTGTGAATGATAGACTAGGTGCATATCATACACCTAATCATCCTACAAGAGTCCCTATCTAAAACCCACTTCATCCTGAGTTATCTTGTGTAGTGAACAAAGTTGTTAGGATTGACATTTTACATGCTCCTTGTGCAGTTACTAATACACTTGTTCTATATATGAGGAAGATTTATGACACTAAGGTTGGAGATATTAGATATGGTGATACTTTAATAAGAATTAATTCCCAACTACACCCGTGTAGATCCTATGGTGTTATATGCACTAGAGATTCAGATTAGAATGGTGGTGCTTCTAAGGGCTTCGATGTCATGGG
>JARHVA010003219.1:1790000-1797500 GCA_037957365.1 Torreya grandis | reverse complement strand
TTTTTAAATTCAAAATGGTTGCAATATATATGATAAAAAAAATTTACAAAGCGAATAATCAAAAAGGGATGCAAGTGAATACAATGATAAATTATTTTGTTTTTATCTCACACATTTAACGTTTAGATAAACAAGAAGATAAAAGTAAAAAGGTTTCTTATTTATTTGAACAAATTCCTTATAGACTACATTAGAATGGCTAGGACCCCCAAAAAAATGTGAATAACTTTAAGTATAGAAATAAATGTATAATAGTTTTACCCTATGAAGAAGATGTATTTTTAGGAAAGTGGTTATTCCTTTAAAGATTTTAAAAACCCCCACTCAAAAATCCATGTTTTACTTTTCTTTATTCTTATTTAAAAATATAAAACTCTTTGTCATGCTTAAGAAAAAAAATTAAATGATTATCATTTAGTTGTCTTTCAATATATTGATCATAGAGATGAATAAAATATTCATTTAATAAAACATAAAATTAAAAATATTGTGATCAATAGCCTACCAGATGTGTGGATGCAACTTCTGTAAAATCGTCTCACTGATTTTTTTATTTGTTAATAAATGGTACAAAATATTAGTACAATATAGATAGATATTCTTATAAATATGTCATTATATCTTTAAAGTGTGATAAAGGTGATGTAAAGATACAAATTGTATTTATTAACCACTATAGAAGGGATAATTTTATGTTTACTATTTCATTTTAGATGGGCCTTTCTTTTTTCTGACTAGTTAATATTTCATAGGTTGAATTGGAATATTTTGACCATAGAGGGATTCTTCATTACGTCATCAGGTATCTAGTTAAAAGTAATAGTACGTTCTTAGTATTATTATATTACAGTGTTCCAAATGTTGGGTGGAGCTATTCTTTCTTTTTTAAATTATATTAGTTCTATTTAGAATACTATGCATTAGAATATGCACAATTTTCCCTGGAGGGGAGTTTTTTTAATTTGTTTGAATTTGTTTTCTACTACCTATGTATAATTGAAAAGTGATTTTTGAATCCAGTTTCTTAATGCATTTTATGAAATGATTTCTTTTCATAAGAATCATTTTGTGGATTTTTTTTAGACGTAATCATGTTTTCCTTATTTACTTTGGGATTGTCGTTATATTAACCAACATAGCCATTTAAAAGTTATAATATTCTTTTACTTCAATGGGAAATTTAAAATACCATATTGCTTTGTTAGTTTTACAAGATCGAATAATATATAAACATATGTAATATTTTTGGTTTTCTATCCAAACATTACCAAGCTTGGTAGACTAATATAACAAATAAAAATCTATTAATATAAAATAAAAACTAAAAAATAATCATTTAAAAAAATTAAAAACAAACAAAATTTATCTAAGCTTTATAGCTTACCTGAGTTACAGGGTTCATTTGAACAAAGATGTTAACATGTTGGTAGATGATGACATAGTCTTTGGAGCATGTATTTAGACATAAAAGAGTAGACACCCAAAGCATATGGGAGTTGCATTATAGGAACATCTGAACATAATTTGACTATTAATGGAAGCACAACTATCATCCACTACTATTTTGTCTAAAGCCTTTAAAATATAACACTTTCGGTATGATAAAATAATTATATTAGATTATAAATAACTATATATTTTTGGATGTGAGTTTGACAATAATAGTTGTTACATTATATGTATGTGCATTTATACATAAAGGTTATTGTAATAAGTTTCTCTTATGAATTGTTTAATAAGTCCAACCATAATAATAGTCTCAAGAGTTACTTTCAAAGATAAATACAAAATTGAGCAAGGAAGTATTCTACCTTGGGATTGCACAAAATATTACATAATACATATAGATGATTAAAAATACATCTGGTGTATTTATTCATCATAAAATTACATTAATATGGGATTCATGTTTATATTTTTATTATTGGTACATATTTAAATTTATAAGGGTATTATTTATCATTTTATATCATGTCCACCTCCCTTTTTCTCTTACTTCCCTTCTTCTCTTTCCTCCATTGCTACCCTTCTTTATTTATGGTGGTTTCCCCATAAACATATGTTAAATTCCTCTAGGGATGTGGGATATTTTCACTAGTTAGCATCTCATGGTGGGTTAATGGTCCTATTCTATGAACTTTATTTCACTTTCGATGTCATTTTAAATGAAATACAGTAAACATAATTTGAATTCAATAGTTGTATAAACACGTAGGTTGATTAGTGTATATAGTGTATTAATTGATAGAAGAACTTGATACAGACATATAAATAAGGCATCTATAAATATTTATAATATTATAGAAATGTTAGATAGCATACTCTATGTATGCTAGATTTCATGCACCTCTAAATGAAAATAGCTTTTGACTATTATTTTCCTTAGATTTTCTCTTCGCTAGATTCTAATATGATTACTTTAATATTTCATAACTCAATAATTCCACCTTAACTTTAATATATGGCTAGATTTATGTTATATATTATAATTTATTATGTTTCAATAATAACCTAGAAATGACACTTGAGTGATAAGCGTGATACTTGAGACCACTTTACCTTTGCTTAGCCCTAGACATATCTTATGACCTATTTTCACACTTATCTAGCCTTTGTATGGACCAAAGGCATCCGTATAATTCCCTAAAGCAGTCCCAAACCTAGATTCCTACATCCTAGCCCTTTATGGATAATATTATACCACCTAGACATTAGTGCCATATTAAGGAAAATAACACCACAAGGTGCTAGCGTCCCAATTTTGGTACTATTATCCTTTCCCTTCTTTTTCCATAAACATATATCTTTTGAAATATTAGACCACCTAAGTTAAGCCTAAACCTTTTTTAGAACCAACAAAAGCACTAGAACAATGTACATACATGAATTTTATCCCCTTAACCAGTATATGGAAATAAGATTCCAATTACACATATAAATTCAAAACAAGCTATGCAAAATTAAGGTTATCAATTCTTATTCTACCCTAGTTTTGCATACTACCATCTACATCATTCCTAAGCTCAGATTACTTAGATTTACAATCTCAAGCACATTCAAATCAATCAAGTCTACAATAATAATAGTTTCAATTGAAATTTCATCATAACTTAGGTGGGGAGAACTACATTAGGGTTGATACCTCTTTGGATTATTTGTATGTAGGCAACTTTCATCATAGTGTGTGTTGAGGATATCTAACTTACCCCATGAACAACACACATTACTGATTATATCAATTGGTTACCTTAGTAATGTGGAATATTAGTTTTTTTATCATAAAATCAATCAAAATAGGTCATACACAAGGTTCTATAACTTATGTACATAAGAATAGGCTTGATAGACCCAGACATAGGTACACTAAGAAGCTCATAAGAGTTCTAAACAAAGGACACTTTTGCCAAAATAAGGACACTAGCACCACATGAAGATATTATCCAAGTAGGTTTATATTATTTAAAAGGAATTTTGACACTTCAATCCTATGTGTGACACTTATACTAACCTCTACCTCAATTTTTAGCCTCTAGATCATCTGTCTCAATCATTTTCTAGTTATGTTCTAATTTACATTATTTATTGTTATTTTTTGAAAGGTCAAATTTAGTCAAGTTTTTTACATATTAGTGGTTGTATTTATTACATATTTCTAACTTGATTTACCATACTTATCTCTTTAACAACATAGGATTTACATTTATATAAGTCCTTAAATGTTATAACATTTGGTGAACCCAACTTACTTCAAATAATATTCAAACCCTAACCATAGATACTACTAGGGTTTATATCCTTATTTTTCCTATTTTCATTGGCTATGTTAAGCTTATCATATTTCATACATTTTATTTTAATATCCTTATTTTACTTTGTTTAATATATTCTATATAAAAATTATATATCTCTTCCCTTAAGAAGAAGTGTTAGGCTTAACAACAGTCCTATTGATCATCTCAAATTCATTCCATTCAAGATTATACAATGGACAAGGGACTACTTATAACTTCCATCATTGATCCTTTACACCTTGATTATGTTGAATTCAATAATAATGCATATGTATATGATCAATACAATCAATATGAATATGATATTCAAGATGGGAATCAAGACACTCTCCCCCCATTTAACGATGAAATCTAATTTTCAATAAGGATGAGATTCTATAGATATTTACAGATAGACAAAGGTAATAGACCCATGATCCTGCACATATATTATAATAAATGATGGAAATAAATATATTTTATAGCTACTTTGGGGCTGACTCAGCCAATAAAACAACAATTTTTAACTCACTAAACTTCAGTGGAAGCTACACCTCCTATTTCTAGTTCTCCCTCTCAAATATTCAATCCCTTATATACAAGTTTCATTATCTATAGGATAAGGTGTTACATCTTGATTAGGGAGCAATCAGTCTATCACATACCTTGAATTATGCTGTTATTTTAAATACACATTTGGCACATCAAATCTTAGCAACTCTTTTTCCATCCAAATTTTTTTCATATAAGCTTACATTGTATGATGGTAATGGTGACACAGAGCACCATCTCCAAGCTTTACACATGACATGTTTGGAATATGCATCTAATGATTACATCCTCACTAAGTTCTTCCCATACAATCTAAAGGATTACACCTTACAATGGTTCTATGATCTATTGAATTAGTATATCACCATATTCAATCCATTGGAAGATATATTTTTAGCACACCTCACAATAAACATCAGTTACAATATCTCATATGCTCAAGCAGCTCAATTGAAGAAAAAAATCCAATGAGATGATTTCATAATATGTCTTATAATATAAGACTATATTGGCCAAATTTACTTACCCCATGGTAGACAGAGACATCCTAGGCATGTTTAAACATATTTTACAACTAACATTACATGAATCTATCTTGTTCAATACGTTTTCAACCTTCACAGTTTTATGCCACACAATGAAATAAAGAGAAGTCAATATCATATTTATGGTTAAACTAAAATATATAAGTGGATCAAAATTAATTACTAATTTTTATAGTAATCCATCATACAATGTTAGATCCAATAAAAAAATAGTGATCCAAAGGCCACAATTAATGCAAATTCAAATCCATCTCCTCACCTAGTTTTATCATCTCCCCCACTCAGAGTTTTTATCAACCTTCCATAATTGTGAGGACTAAGCTCCTAGATTGTAATGTCATATCTTTCCATCGAATCACATAGGTTTATATAACATGACACCTTCAAAAAATCTATGACTCCAATGCATTATGTAAATATCATATGGCATGAGGCCTTACAACAAACTGATGCATTACATTGAAGCATCAGATACAATATTTGATAGAGGCTAACATAATTGATGTGGGCAAAATCACATAGGAACCCAAAGTTCAAAAAATAGAACCTAAGGCATTGAAAATATTTTAAGATATATTTCAAAATCATACAACAAATAAGGGAGGGAGAATTTTAGGTGTTTACTACTTGTATTAGGCACATCCAATACTAGTGTCATATCACACTACTACATATGATGCACACCCCCTACTTAATATCACTAATGTATACCATAATAGAACACTAGTTATACTAGTCATCACTTTTTTAGAGTAGAAGATTGTTGATGATGTTTCGATTTATATGCACTCTTTATATGAACCTATATAGATTATCATACTATTTAGAGTGTTATGATTGATAATGGGTCAAGTATTAACATGTGCACTATCACACTTATATAAAATTTGGGTTATTCAGAGTAGGGTATTTATCCTATAAACATAGCTATTCATGGTTTATGTGGTTATATACAAAGCTCTACTAGGGAGATTACACTTCCACTACATGTTGGACCAGTACACATGGCCAATAGATTCTTAGCAGTATATAGTACAAGCACATTTGACATGTTATTAGGAAGGCCATAGCTAAAATAATGACAACTCATCCCATCCACCTTGCACATATGACTTAAATATATACATCAAAATTAGGTGATCATAATCAAGGGTCTTTCATATGAGTATCATCTACATATCCCATAGCTAGTTACACCACAATTACCAATTATTGATCTAATAACAATTCCTATCAGTACACAATAGAGTTTAGTTGAGCTACTAGTGTAGGTTAGGTCTACTCCTACATTGTTGCCACATATTCATACTATCCCACAGAGACCATTATTAGATACAACCTTGTGTCAGATATATGTTAAATATTATAGAGGGCCTCCCTCTACTTTTTTAATTCTAAGATCAATATTATTGAGTTATCAAGGTTCTCAACATAGGGAACCTATGATAGATACAACAACTTATACTAGATGGGTCCTTAGGACCCCTATATTTCATAAGACACCACACATAATTTCATGGATTCCTAGCACCACTTCATAGGTAGTGCTAATTATATATCATTCAATACAACAAACTCTGAGACCATGGTTACCTTTTCATATAACATGTATGATCATTATTCCTTTATTTGACACATGACACATTAATAGTGATTATCCCATGAGACTAATCAGTTATTATTGTTCCTCCCTTCTTGTACATTATTTCCTTATTTTTTGATCATTGTACATAGTTTCATTTTCATGTTTCTTGTACATAGCTTATATCTATAAAATATAAAAATAATACAATATTTCAAAAACATAAAAAGATTCAAATATTTAATAAGAAATTTTAAAATTATAGATTATATGCATTTGCATGTTTACGTTTCTTATATTTCTATATAATACATATGCTATCTATCCTTATATAGTGATTGTTATAATACATACAGGCTTCACTTGTTCTTATTGAGTGTTTGTAGATTTATACAAGACTTAGGTCCTCTATACTAATCCAATTTTGTTATTGTTTACGCAGTCTGGGCATATACACAAATACATGAGTTCTTAATTTGACACACTCACCCATTTGGGGGCATCTTATACACATTTTTGATTACCAGGTTACATCTTTCTACACTCTACATCACATATTTAGCATTGTTATTTCTTGATATTAATCATGCTACACTTACTCATATTTTTAATCTACTATTAATAATTTAGACTAAGCCTAAGTACATCTTAGCTCCTACACATATTTGCATTAGATATTCATGCATACTTTCATTTCTAACTTTCCTAGTTTATACTTGATTGTATATTTATGCTTCTTTTATTTGAGGACATTTGAATATGCCATTGTTGTATGGCATTATGCCACTTCTTTTTATTATATGTATGCTTTAGAAAGGTGCCCATATCCTTCTATGTGCCTTCTTGATTATGTATGTAAACATTTGAAAATGTCCTTATATGTCTTGCTTTCTCAAATTTAGTGACATGTGCACATGTTCCTTGTATTATGGCCCCATTACCTATTTTTCATGCCTCATGTGTGTTATATGTATGCTTTATCTTATGCATTAAGGCCATGACACATTCTCTTACCTGTTATACACTCCAATTTTAGATTCCATGAGGTATG
>JARHVA010003219.1:1732500-1785000 GCA_037957365.1 Torreya grandis | reverse complement strand
AATATTACTCTCTTCAGATTCAATAGTCCTAAAATCTCCTATAACAAGGTCTTGATCAAAACACCATTTAGATGGATTGTATTAATTATTTCATATATTTACCACTAATAATAAATAAGAAATAAAAAATAAAAAACATTAAATTAAAGTCTCAAATATTTAATCCAATCACCATGGATCTTCCTTTTTTAGGCACTTTTGATAACCACCTACAAGCAATTTTATGCACAGTCAACATGCCTTGTTAATTCCCTTGACATTTGACCCTGTTGATGCTTGTAGGAGGCTCAAGGAAGTTATATGAATCTTGGTGGATGTTATTAAAATTATTTCATTCCAAACACCTATTATTTTTTGTTTGAGAACATCAAAACCTTAAAAAATCTACATACCATCTTCTAGAACAATAAAACACAACACTTTTGGCTACATTGGCTACTCACACATGACAATTGGTGGTGGAAGAAAATTTATTAGCAATATTTAGGCCATTTATGATATCAAACAACCATTAATTTTCATCCATTAACCTATAAACACATTAATATTAGAAAAATCCTACCTACGAGGTTTTAGGAGGGTTTTGGGTGACTTATTTTGTTAATTACTATTCATAAAGCATAACCATTAAAACCAAAAAATAATGCCTATAATTTAAAGGTAATAATGTCACATATCAAACCCAATATCATTAGATCTAAATATCTTTAATCTTCATGAATTGAGCACTTGAAAATGGTTATCGCTACTTGCAATGAAGGCATTGGAGAAATGGATAGTTTTCTGCCCTTTTTAGACCAACAACTCCTTCCATTCAATATATTTGTACCTAAGGAATATGGAAGAAGACATGGAGGTGATTTAATACCATATTCAACTAAGAAAACATGCAGCAATGCCTCAATAGACCCTTTTATAGCAATGAAAATAGCCATATTTTGGTTGAAACTCTATTGGAGGCAAGGAACAAGTGTTCATAGAGTTTCTTCAAGCCTATAAAGATGTATAAAATGTGCCAAGACAATATTCAATCTATTTACATGAAATTTATTAAATTCTTTTTTTAACATTATAAAATGAGAAATAAAGTTTTTTAAATGATTTATAACATTATAATATTGAGTTGGACATCATTTTACTAATTGTAAAGATCAATAGAGGTGTAAGATGATATTTGAAAAGTATCTCATGACCTTGAAAGACCCTATAAATAATTATCAACCTTGAAGCTATTGGAAGCACAATGACTGGGGGAGTGAATTAGTCTTCAAAACATTCATTTAAATCCACTTAACATTCATGATCCATTAATACAAATGTATAGATCAATCAAAGAACAAGCAACCATAGATATAAACATGAAATACAAGAACACATCATATATATGGGAAACCCTCAATGGGAATAAAATCCACTGACATTTATGAATGGACTATAGTCCTATAAGATAAAAACCAAATTTAGTGAAGCACCAAATCCACATGGAACACTAACCCAAACTAGTTAAGCACCCACTTGATTAAGCTTTAGCAAGTACCTACTTGCAAGGAGGGAAAAATCCCCTAGATGACATAGCTCTAAATTAACCACTTGGTAGATTTGATCAACTTTAGAACACTATTTTTTTTAACCAATAAATGATGACCACCTCTTTGACTCTTCACACTCTTATCCCTCTTAAACTACCTTATAGGCCTCTTCACTCAACTAGGTCTCTTCAAGACTTATTAGGTCATATGACCTTGATATTCATATTCAAAACTTCAATTAGATATTAATAAAAATACTTATACACTCTTATTATGTTATATAATACCTCATTGTCCTCAAGGATATTATATCATATTCACTCCTCAATCCAATCATTTAACTTATCTAAATATGCCTAATATGTGTTGTTTATATACATAACTTACGATCACACACCTCTTGGTCAGACACAAACAATTGACCTCTTAGATTGGGAATCAATAAATCTTAGCAAAAATTATCAACAAGAATGAACCACATAAATCATTCATCCATATCTTCATTATGCCTTATCCTCCAATATGTTGTATTAAAACCTAATAGGCCTTCTTTAGACACGCGTTACACTTTGCCTTCCTCGAAACACTTTCAAGATCCTCCATAGAAGGAACATATCATATAAAAATAAAATAGACCCCCAATAATGCCTTATAATGTAATTATGACATTTTATAGCAAATCACTACATTAAACCCATCATTAGTTCTCAGTCCTATTAGGCATATGTATATAAAAAAATTTCCTTTCAATACTAAAGCTCAAACTCAATTAAGCCACATAGACATGATAAATAAAGTAAATATATAGAGTCTATATGACATCAATGTCATCACCATATGATCAAAATTCTTCAACTTAGGGAAAAAAAGCTTAAACTAACCTTTTTACTATGATCACTTAGAACTTCTAGGTCTGTCAAAATCTAATCTTCAAACTACTTAAAATTCAATTCCTGAAAGGATATTTTCAATGATTCTTAATAAATTAAAAAGATTCTATAACATATTCAAAATAACCTTAATCACAAGGATCATAAGATTTAATATCAAACATTGGCATTATAGACTGTAGTTATGTAAAATGCAAAATTGGATGACTTAAGCTTGGCTAATGATACCCAATCCATAGGTCCTCTTTATTACTCAAAAAACCCTTCTAGGCTATTCTTTCACTAATTCTTGATCCTCCATAGTCTTTCAAAATTAACCCTCCCATGTCCATGTAGTTCTTTTAGGCCCAGATCCATCCCCCAAGCCTTGTTCCATTAAGATAATAACACCCAACTTAAAAATGAACATCAAAACCAAAGGTGTCCTAATTTTGGTGTTATTGTCCAAGTTCAAATATGGTCCTAACAATCATATTCTTTTGGATCCATATATTTTTCCCTATTAACCTCACACAAGTTCATTTAACCCATGATCATTCATTTTCCTATAGAAAGCCATTAAAAGCCCATTTAGAAGGGTTGACACTCATTTACAATAGAGAAGTAAGAATACAAGAAAGTAGACTCTATCACTTTTCCCTGTTATTTGCATACAACCTTCTAATATCATTATAAGCTTATTCAAAGCCTTGGACTAGTCCCTAGCCATCTGAAGTATACCCAGTTTCACATCTAGTTGCATTTAATACATAATTACACCAAGCACTTCAATGGAAGAACTAAACTAGATTGATCCCTATTCAATGTATTGGTATGTAGGTAGTGTGCCCACATATGGGGCATGAAGTGTGTCCAATGTATCCTTTACACACTAACCCCTTCTCTTCCTTTCTTGAGTTTTGATTCAAGTTTAAGCACAAAGAGATTTTAGTGATTGAAAAATTAAAAATAGATGCATAATGTGCTCCACAGGCTTCTAGGCCTCAAAATTTCATTGACAAGGTAACATAAGCTTGTCAAATAGAACCTAAAAAGCTCAGACCATCAGGATAATAATGCTAAAAGAGGACTATAGTGCTAGACAGTAGGGTGTCCCACTTTTGGTGCTCTTACCCACTCCAAAAATGATCTTCAAGATCCTATTTTTGATAGTTTCCCAATCTTGCTCCTTTAGTATCAGACCCTATCTTAGTCTTGATCATTTAGAATAAGCTAAGTTATATTTTCTCACTTCTTACTATATTTGGAAAAAGGCAAAAAAAAATCTATTTATTCAAATCAGTAGCCTAATTCCCACATATTATTCAGTGATTTACATTGCTCAAACCTACTTATTTAATTAGGAATAAACCTTGAATATTATCAAAACACATAAAACATTTGGTCAACCTAACTTACTTTGAATTTCTCATAAGAACCCTAGAAACCCTAGGGTAATTCCTAGATAATTTTTCCCATTAATTTTTGAATTTTTTCTTGATTATTAAAATTAAAAAATTCTCTCAAAATTTAAAATTTGTATTATATTTTAAAATATATTTTTCCCAAACCCTAGTTGCATACACTAGGTCCCAGTAATTTTCCATTATTAATCTAGTAATTTCATAATTTTTTTCTTGCATAAATAAATAAAAAAATCACTTCAAATTTTAAAAATTCATAGTAATTTTTTTTAAAAAAATTCTCAAAACCCTAATTGCATCTACTAGGTCCCATTAAATCAAACATTTTCACATAAATTTCTTAATTTTTATTGGCATACTTAACTCAAAAATTTAATTTCAAATTCATAATATTTTGCATAAATATTTTTAAAAAATCCCTAGTTGCATGTACTAGCTCCTCCCTTTTCTATTGAGGTATCACCTTATATTAAAACTCAAATTTCAAAAATGTTTCTCATTTATTTACAAATTTTTATTTTATTTATTGCAAATAATAAGGAAACTATAATGGGCCCTATCATGTACATGAATGTTGAAGTCTATCATATGCTAGGGCAAAGCTTCATCCTTTGCATTTCATGATTATGTTTCATAATAAGGGATTATATTACTAAGTTTATTTCTAACTTTCACAAGATTTTAATGTTTCTTTTACATATTCTCTATCTCTCATATCGAAAAAATTTCAAACTTATCATGCTAAACACATTAAAAATGTCATAGTACATGTCAAAGATATTTATGCATTCATGGACAATTTCATGCTCTCTACCCTTTGATCTCTATCTCTCATAGGGAAAAATATAAAATTTTATCATGCTAAACACATTACAAATGTCATAATACATGTAAAATATATGTATGCATTAATGCACAATTTCATGCTCTTTACCCTTTACTCTCTATATCTCATAGGGAAAAATATACAAGTTTAACATGATAAACACATTAGAAATGGCATAGCACATGTCACAATTTCTTATGCATACATTCACAAATTCATGCTTTCTATTCCTTATTTGTTATTTTTCACGTGCAATGTTTTCTATAATCATATTGCTATACAATTTATAACTCCACTTGCATGTATTTTAGACTATAGGCATAGATTCTACCTAGATGTATATGACTCTTTGGATACTCTTTTTTCAATGTCATATTTTATGTAGATGAAAGAAATCCCTTCTCCTCCTCTCCCTCAAGAGGGTGATAACTACTTCCCGTCTAACCAAGTCCATGTGATCACCCCTTCAAAAGGTGAGGCAGCCTCTGCTGTTATTTCTAATACATACATTCAACCATTAGTTCCTTTAAACCATATCTAACATATTTACTTACATGTTCAATTGGAAGAAACTAGGGTTTGCACTTGTGAGACTCTAAAGGATCAAATAACTAGTATGAACAAGCTATTTTTAGAGTTACAAATGCATAATTAACTATTACATGAAAATATCACAACATTGGAAAATCAAATCACAATATAAATATCTCAAAGGCATCTTAGTGTCAATAATGTATATGCACCTTCATTGAGTCAATGGGTTGAAAGCAATGTTATATCAAAATTAAATATCACGACCAGAAAATAAACTAGTTAAGAACAGAGAGCCAATTTACAGAACATAAACTAAACTATGTATTATAGAAAAATGTAGCAAATCATGATTACACTTTGATTCAAAGTGAGATATCTCATATGTCATATTATTAACACTAATAGATATGAGGTTAATCACATTGCATTTTACTCATCATTGAGATCCACATCTCCTACATAGGTTGCCACATTAGCCCTTTTGTAACTACCATCATATCTGTGGACATAGAGATAATGATTGTTATGGACTCAAGGATTGTCTTAATATATGTATTGATAATTGTATAATAACATTCATATCAGGGGCACAAAGATCTTCTCCATCCTGGAACCATAGACCTCATTCCCCCACAACTGAGTCCTCCCAAGACATTCATTCATAAGAATCATCAATTAATCATCATGAGAGTAACGTGGTTTATCAGATAGAGCCTTATAGGAGATATACAATCCCACCTACTTAGAATATTTAGAGACCAATACAATGAGATCAACCTACATACAATAGTGTATTCTGAGGTGTATACAATGCAATTACATACACATATCCATCACAGTCACAGGATTCAAATAAATATTTACCATAGCCAAGTTTTTTAGGACTTATTGCAAGTAGAAACCCACTATGATTGGTATTAAATAAGCCATCAACATAGGTTTCAGCTTCATTTTGATCTATTTCTTATTTATATCCATCATAGTCATAGGCTTTACATAAATATTCACTATGACCACGTTTTTTAGTACCAATTTCATGTAACAAACTGCTACATTTGGTTTTAAATTAGCCACCATGATACATGACACCATGATAGGGAGTCTCCCATGAAACTCATTGGTTAGTATCATTTCTTCCTAGTATATCTGGTACATAGCTTATATCAAAACATAAAAACAATACAATACATTTAAAAATACCAAAAACATTTCAATATATCAAAATACAATTTTTTTAATTTTATGCACCATCCATGCTTTACACTATTATTATCACGCTAGGACTTACATTTGGTATTTCATGTTATTGTATGTCAATTTATCTGTACTATAATGCTTCAGTTGATCTCTTTTGAGTGTGTGCAGTGACATCTAAATACTTGATTGCTTTACTTTACCCATTGAGGGGGCATTCCTACTTCTACATTCAAAATACACATTGATATACATTCCCACTAGTGGCATCTTATACATGACTATACCATCCAGGTTATATCATTCTTACACTACACACTCTGAGTTGTCATACTAATGTATATTAGTTAAAAGCTTACACTTATCACTATATTGACTGTTGACCAATTTTTCCCATAGGCATAATTTTGGTCACCTTCCTCCCCTACTATTTAATGCTAGTTTAATCGGTTAAAGTTCAACATAATAAGTTCATCAGCTTCAATTCATTGGAAAATCAGCATGCTTGGTTGAACCCCTTGAACCGTTGAACCATTTTTTGGTTCAATGGCTTTGTTCAAGGGTATACCCTTGGCCGAGAGGTAGTTCAAAAGGTTCAGTACCCTTCTGAAGGGCAGACACTTCAAGCAAAGGATCAGCTTTTAACAAAGGTAAAGGGCAGACAAAATTTTTGCATACTTTTTGTCCTCGAGAAATGTCTGTGGACAAAAGCCCGCGAAAAACACAAAGTGGACTGCCTAAGAGAATTTTCATAGACTTTTTGTCCATGGGGAAATGTCCACAGACAAAAGTTTGTGGGGACCCAAGAGACCATCCAAAGGACCCATCGAAGTATACAAGGCACAGGAGCTGCTCGGGAGGGTGCTAAGACTAAAGTAAGCCACAGAAGAAATCACAAGGGATGAGGACATCCTAGAAGCTGTCAAGCTTAGCAAAGCCAAATATCCGTTGGTTTCCAAAGCATGACAATCGTGTGAATGTCAAAATTAGTGAAGTGGAGTAGCCATTTGCTTTCAAAGCGAAGGGGTGCCAACCATGGGAAAAGGAGCTCAAAATGTAGTGACCCACCTGAATGTTCACCCCAAGGGCCAAATGAGCCAGAAGAGATAAGAAAGAGAAAAGGACAAAGTGATAAGCATGGAACGAACAGGCAATTAGCTCAAGTGCCAAGAGGAAGCACCAATTTGAGAAGTGACTCCAGTAAGTGAAATAGTGGTTGTAATTGATCACTAAAATGGCAAATGGCATGGCCTGTGCATTTAAAAGGGGACAAATCCTGATATGTTGGTAGAAAAGAGGGTGCAGCTTATGTTTTACATTAATGATTGAATGCCAAAGTCAAATTTGGTGATTAGATAGCATGGTTCTAGCAGGCCTCTTCTGGAAAGATGACATTGCCAACAGTGTTTTCCTCTTCCCAATGAAGGGACGCATATACCACTTGTAAAAAAGGAGTGCCAAATGGCCTCCTTACTTCTCCTATATATTGAAAGACTTGTCATTTTGTAAAAGGATCTTCCACATTTGTAAGGTGTAGCCTTGGCAAAATTTCACTTGAATCAACAAATGTAATTTTACCTCTATCTTGGATAGATATTTTTGATTATGTCTCAAGTGTTAGTTTGTGTTGAGTCATTGTTTCTTAATGATTTCATAGGTTTGACACCAACATACCTGTTGTCTACAAGGTGCCATTCTATAGCTGACAAGGTGAGCTGTATTTGGAAGTGTAGAAGTAGAAGAAATTACTACATAAGTGTGCATCTCACAGCACCTTTGGTGATCTCTATTTTCTGTATTTTCCATTAAAGCCTCCCTGCCATGTTTCTTACAGCCTGGTCCTTCTACTAAGTTTGAAGTGTATGTGTGTGTTTATCTAATTTAAGTGCAAATGTGAGAAGGTCGACTTTATTTTGGTGCATCACCTCTTTAGAGTAGTTTGTTTTCATGTAATCTTTCTCCCTTTTCATCCCTACCATTATATATATACATATATATATATATATATATATATATATATATATATATATGTATATATATGTATATATATATATATACATATATATATAAAATAGCACTTACTAGAATGAACATGATGCATCAAAAGGAGCTAGCCCTTACCTAAAGACTCTCCCCTCCAGCTTTGTCGGTCCCACAGGGGAGAGGGCAGTTTCCATTGTTGTGTGTGGAAGGCAGGAGCTCAACCTCCTTCCCATGGGTGCAATCCACTGTGTCGATAGTTTTTGGCATGCCTAATGGGACCAACTAGGACAGGTTTTGTCCAAAGAGTTGAAGAATTGTTGATGTGTTCCTCAACCGACTAGCCTTTGGAGGCTTTGCATCAACACTAATGGTGACTCCAAGTTGAATCTGCTGATTAAGCAGCCTGGTGCCATTAGAAATCACTTTCTTTATATATAATCCTTTTGCACAAAATCATGGACCTTGTATTCCTTCATATGACTATGATCAAGCTCAAAATATTTATGCAATCCCCTCAAGTAGCTCTCCTAATTGCCCTGTAATGATAAGTGAGGTGGCACTAGAGTTTGAGAGGTAGATAATGGAGATTAATAGACTGGAGGAGCAGTACAGATATCAGTAGGAGCTGATGTATAAAGAGGAGTGTTTGTTTAGGCAAGCACATGCCCTGCAATCCATGGAGGAGGAAGTAGTAAAATGGAGAAATCCATTTATTCAAGGCAGTCAGCCTTATGTGCCCCCTCCTGTTCTAAAGAAAGCCCCTTTTTTGCACCAAATCCTTTCTATCATATAGCACTTGTCCACTCCAGCTCATCTGATGCATCTGCTCTCAATCTCATGCACCTAGCTTTCCAACATCAAAGGGCATCAGAGCAACCCCCATGGAGATCAATCTTCCCAATCCTTTATATTGTGAATCTTCCATTGGAGGGAGTACCACCAACCAGCACGTCCCTCTTCTAGAGACTCTTCTAGCGCATCGATAGTCTCTTCCTTGCATTCTTCAACTTCCAAAAGTTTTTTAGCATGATGTACAGATTCCAAGTTGGATGAAGGAATGCTAGGAACCAGCTCAAAGCTTTGAAGAGGATAATGTTGGTGATCTCCAAGAAAGGCTCCTTCAATAAAATATAGCTAGGAGAATTGCAGAGTTGGAGTCCCAAACGAGATTTCTCAGCCAACGTGTGGTGGACCTATCTAAACCCAGCCCATCCACACACCTCCAAGAGAGCTATTAGGCCACACCTAATATTGATGAAGTACTAATCAAGTGGAAGGAGGAGAATCATTTGATTCTAGCTCAAGGAATGCCTCTTCTTCCACACATTTTCCCCACTTCACCCCTTCTCAAGGAGGAACCTGTTTTGTAGGAGGCAAGTGAGGAATAGAAGATCCAATCTACAATTCTTGAGGAAGACTTCATGAGTACGGATGAGGAGGAGATCACCTTAGGTGACATGGAGGAGCATGGACAATCTCTTATTCATCCTTTGAATGATTTGTTTGAATTCATGGAGGTAGGCTATGTTGTTCTTTAAGAAGGCCAAGAAGAAGTAGAGGATGAGTCTGACAGAGTCTTCAATAAGGTAAAAGGAAATAGGTCAGACCATGATGAATTACAGAGGGAATATACGTGTCAAAGGGCTAACGGTGATAAGCCAGCAGCCATAGATTTCTTAGTGAAGAGCACCAATTTGAAGGACCAACATTCAGCAGGCTTTCAAGGATAACCAAAATATATATATGTTGGAAGCATGTTCTAATCTAATCCACTCAGATTCCAGCCAAACCAGGTGATAGGCAAGAGGAGCAAGTCACCAAATCTCCTTCTCATTTAGCTACTTGCCTGGCACCATAAGTCTTCTTGCCAGGAAGGGGACTTAAGAAATTTTCCCTTTCATCTAGGAGGGAGGTGAGAATACCTAGTTAGTTATATATAGTAGTTTGTTTTTTCAATTTATTTTCCTACTTTCCCTAAGTGCAGTTGCATTAATAGCATTTTTATCCTTCTGTGTTTCCCTTTGCATGTGGGGTAAAGGCTTCATGTTTGATTCTCAAATTTTGGGGATGTTGCTAAATCTTTCATAGCTACATCTGACTCCACGCCCAATGGACTGCAAGGCAATTAGGTTTTAAGCATGGCAGGCATGCTTCCCCTATGAGTCACCAATCTATTGACCGATTTTGCCCATAGGAAAAAATTTGGTCACATTCCTCCCCTGTTATTTAATGCCAGTCCAATCGGTTAAAGTTCAATGCAAAAAGTTCATTAGCTTTGGTTCACTGGAAAATCGGCATGCTTGGTTGAACCCCTTGAACCATTGAACCATTTTTTGGTTCAACAGCTTGGTTTAAGGGTATGCCCTTGGCCAAGAGGTAGTTTAAAAGGTTCAGTACCCTTCTGAAGGGTAAGTGCTTCAAGCAAAGGATCAACTTTTAACAAAGGCAAAAGGTAGACAAAATTTTTGCAGACTTTTTATCTACAGGAAATGTCTGTGGACAAAAACCTGTAGAAAACACAAAGCGAACTGCCCGAGAGAATTTTCATGGAATTTTTGTCTGTGGAAAAATGTCCACAGACAAAAGTCTGCGGGGACTCGAGAGACCATCCAAAGGACCCACTGAAGTATACAAGGCAGAGGAGCTGCTCGAGAGGGTGCTAATACTAAAGTAAGCCATAAAAGAAGTCATAAGGGATAGGATGTCCTAGAAGATGTCAAGTTTAGCAGAGCCAAATATATGTTGGTTTCCAAAGCATGACAGCCATGTGAACATCAAAATTAGTGATGTTGAGTAGCCATTTTCTTTCAAAGTGAAGGGGCGCCAACCATGGGAAAAGGAGCTCAAAATGTAGTGACCCACCTGAATGTTCACCCCAAGGGCCGAATGAGCTTAAAGAGTCAATAAAGAGAAAAGGACAAAGTGATAAGCATGGAACGAATAGGTAGTCAGTCCAAGTGTCAAGAGGAAGCGCCAATTTGAGAAGTGACTCTAGCAGGTGAAATAGTGGTTGTAATTGATCACTAAAATGGCAAATGGCATGGCCCATGCATTTAAAAGGGGACAAATCCCAATCCATTGGTAGAAAAGAGGGTGCAGCCTATGTTTCACATTAATGCTCAAATACCAAAGTCAAATTTGGTGATTATATAGCATGGTTTTAGTAGGCCTCTTCTGGAAAGATGACATCGACAACAGTGTTTTCCTCTTCCCAATGAAGGGATGTGTAGGCCACTTATAAAAAAGGAGAGCCAAATGGCCTCCTTACTTCTCTTATATATTAAAAGACTTGTCATTTTGTAAAAGGATCTTCCACATTTGTAAGGCATAGCCTTGGCAAAATTTCACTTCAATCAATAAATGCAATTTTACCTCTATCTTGGATAGATATTTTTGAGTATGTCTTGAGTGTTAGTTTGTGTTTAGTCATTGTTTCTTGATGCTTTCATAGGTTCAACACCAACATACCTGTTGTCTACAAGGTGGCATTTCTATAATTGATAAGGTGAGCTATATTTGGATGTGTAGAAGTAGAAGAAATTACTACATAAGTATGCATCTCATAGCACCTTTGGTGATCTCTATTTTTTGTATTTTCCATTAAAGCCTCCCTGCCATGTTTCTTGTAGCCTGGTCCTTCTACCAAGTCTAAAGTGTATGTGTGTATTTATCTAATTTAAGTGTGAATGTGAGAAGGTCAACTTTATTTTGGTGCATCACCTCTTTAGAGTAGTTTGTTTTCCTGTAATATTTTTCCATTTTCATCCCCCCATTATATATATATATATATATATATATATATATATATATATATATATATATATATATATATATATATATATATTTTTGTATTAACACTTACTGCAATGAACATGATGCATCAGAGGGAGATAGCCCTTACCTACAGACTCTCCCCTCTAGCTTTGCCAGTCCCACAGGTGAGAGGGGAGTTTCCATTATTGCATGTGGAAGGCAGGAGCTCAACCTCCTACCCACAGGTGCAATCCACTACGTCAACATTGACATTTCACTAGTATCTTGCACTTGTGTATTTCTTAGCATATACATATTCTTCCACTAATAGATTTTTCATAATTTCACTTTTGTTTTGACTAGTTAAATGTGTTTGCATTTCTAGTTTACTTACTTGCATTCCTTGTTTATTGTAGCTTGTGTGATTGCAATTCTAGTTCTTGTTTGTTTCCTACTTGTGCCTTAGGACATTTTCTAATGTTATTTTCTTATATTCATGTATGTACCTTAGGATATTTTCCAATAACCTTTGCTCGTAATCTTCCATCTGCCTATGGCCCTTGTGCCAACTTTTCTTGTTTTACTTGTATGTGTATGTGGATTTGAACATGTTTTGTATTATTGGTTTCTAATTTGAGTGACATGTGCCTATGTCCCTTGTTTGCATGCCTGCTTGGACACCGTATGCTTCTTGCTTCTCATTTTATGTACTTGTTTTCTTGCTTGCATATTCAATGTTCGCAATGACATGATCTATTTCATGCATTTACCTTATCTTCTTGGATGCCATGATGGACATCATGCTCCATCCCTCCAGCTAATAATTAACAACTAACATCTAACATTTTTAGTTCCAATTTAGTACATTACACATGCTTCTACATTGTTATATCTATCTAGGCATAACCTTGTTGATCTAACAATCTCTCAATACATATATTGATATATCTTGAAATATCTTGTCAAATATCACTGTGATATCATGTATCTATACAACTTAACACACTTATAGGACTCTTTTCTTCTATGAATGATCATTACCTATTCCTAACCTTAGAGGAGGGTGAAAAAAACAAGGGTTTTACCACAGAGATCAAAGCTCCTAATAGTTGAAATAGTAGCATTTAGATTACCCAGTTTAGAATCTAGAAGTCAACCTAGGTAGAACAGAGAAAAATAGTTTTAGATTAGTAACTAGTTCTTACATAAGACAATAGTACCAAAAATGGATAGTAGTACCAAACACGAGGGTGTCCACATTTTAACACTTATTTTAGGAGGAAAAACACTCAAGTTTTCTAGAAATAGACCAAAAGTTTAGTTTAGATACAATTTTTGCACTTTTAGATTAGTCAAAATAAGTAGTTTTAGTATAGTTTTCTCAGATAATCCTAATATAGGGGGTTATCATGCATGGAATGATAGTTATCACTTTAAATTTTAGATTGGGTAGTTGACATAACATCCAAATTAGAATCCATGTTCTAGACATCAGTGATTGGGCACAATGTGCATGACATAATGGTCTTCTTTGGTTTTACAATTTAGTTATTATACAAGCATTCTCAGTAGTTGCATGCCTTGATGCATCTGTAGGTGGTTGGTATCACTTTATAGTTAAAATTTCATACATGTTTCACTTTTTAGTACTTGAATATTTGAGTTGGCTTTCATATAAACCTAGTACATCAGTTTTAGAGTGGCTTTCATACAAGCCTAACCTCCATATTTTGAAATGGCTAAGAGTGGCCTAATTTCCAACATACATTCAGGTTATCCATGTCACATTGTTAGATTTTTAGAACATCTATGGGCTCTATTATCCATCTCATATGACATCTATTCTATATTGGTATCACTTCATAGCTTCACTTCACAGGGTAATGATGGAGCCAAAGGGCCAACCTTTGTATTCTTGAGCCACCTATTTAGAGGGATTGGCCACATAGTCCAAAAATGGATTAACACATGCATGATTAGTTAACTTCACTTAGTTGATGATGATATATCCAAAGGGCTAGACTTTGCATTCTTGATCCACTCTTGGGGAATTGAGCACTCATTTCCATTCATGATATTACTCTTGATTGAACACATATCCAACATCACCCAACACAATCCAACATCACAAAAGGTTTTTAATTATTCACGTACCTAATGAGGTGTATTCATTCCTTTATCTTCCTCTCTCTCTCTTAGTCATCTTTGTATGTTCTTATTTTAGATATAATGTATCTAGTAAGAACTAATCTACTTTATATTTTCATTTTCGATTAACACTTCATAGAATGCTCCCTCTATACACATCCAACATCACAAAAATTGATGAGCTTCTCCCTTAATAGGTAAGTTTAAGTATGATTTTTAATTTCCTTTATCCTAGTATTTCACTTTGATGCATCACTATAATAAAGAGTGGGGGGGGGAATGTAATCATGTAAAATATGGAATTGGATGAGTTAAGATTGGTTAATGACACCTGATCCATAGGTCCTCTTTCTTACACACACAACCCTTCTAGGATATTATTTCACTAATTCCTAGTCATCCCCAACTGTTTAGACTTAACCCTCTCAAGCCCAGGTAGTTATTTAAATCCTAGATCCATTCCCAATTCCCATATAATAGTAGTGACCAACTTGGATAAGAGCACTAAAACCTAGGGTGTCCTAATTTTGGCACTATTGTTGAATTTCAAAATTGGTCCTAACAGTCATATTCTTTTGGATCCTTATCTTTTTCCCTGTTGGCCTCATGTGAATTGATTTAATCCATGATCATTATATTCCCTATAAAATGTCATTCAAAGCCCATTTAAAAGGGTCAACACTCATTTACAAGAGAGAAGTAAGAATACAAGTAAGTACCTTTTACCACTTTTCTCTATTCTTTGTATATAACCTTCTAATATCATTCTAAGATTATTCACACCCTTGCACCAGTCCCTAACCATCTAAAGTATACCTAATTTTGCATTTATTTATATTTCATACATAATTTCACCAAACACTTCAATGAGAGAACTACATTAGCTTAATCCCTCTTCATAGTATTATAATGTAGGTAGTGTGCCCATAGATGGGGTGTGAAGTGCATCTAGTGTATCTTTTACACACTAACCCATTCTCTTCCTTTCACAACTTTCTATTCAAGTTCAAGCACAAATACCTCATATGGATTTAAAGATTAAAAATAAACACACAATGAGTGTCACAAGCTTTTAGGCCTTAAAATTTCATTGATAGGGTAGCACAAGCCTGTTAGACAAAACCTAAAAAACTCAAACCACCAGGATTCTAATGCTAAAAAAAGACTATAATGCTAGATAGTAGGGTGTCCCACTTTTGGTGCTCCTATCCAATCCAAAAATTAACTTCATGTTTCCTAATGTTTCCCATTCCTTCTCCTCTAATATCACACCATATCTCATTTTGTATCATTCAAATTAAGCTAAGTTAGATTTTATGTCACTTCTTACTATATTTGTAAAAGGAAAAATACAAATATGTTTACATAAATCAGTAGCTTAATTCTTTCATATTATCCACTAATTTACATTAATTGTACCTATTTATTTAGTTAATAATAAAACTTCAATATCCAAAATAAATAAAACATAGACTAATCTTCTGACCTTATCTCACACAGTGTTGTTTGAACCAGACAAGCCATTTTGATTTCAAATTTTCAAACTCTTACATTTTATTCTAATATTTTAGAAATCAATAACATGACTTTTAATTCACAAAAAACAACATATATATTATATAATTTAACTCATTACATAGAGTCTCAAACTCATCACTGCAACTTGCTTACCCAAAACTCCCAAATTACCTTAAAGTATTGTCATGGTGACATTGACCTTCAGCCCATGTATGACCAATTTAAGAGACTTATTATAAATTTATATGAACCTATGACATCTCCATACCATATTCAAATATAAACATCATATTGTCTAGTGGCAACTACTGGTCTTACAGACCAATTTGTTGATCTATCTACACATAGATCTCACTAAGTCAGATAAGGCATGTTAGCTTATTCATTTTCACCACTATACCTAAATTCAAAGATTTATAGCACGCATGAATATGGAAATGTATTTTAAAAAATTCATCTTTATCTACTTAGTTTCATCAATCTATCATGATAAAACATTCCTAATCATCTTCTCGTTGTTGCCTGGGTTTTTCACTATTTCCATCATTAGGCCTATTAGTGGCAGATAACTTGGATGACTAATTTAAAAAAATCAAATGATATAACCTATCCATAAACATTCATGGACATGAAACATTATTCTATCCTCAATCCATTTTCATAATTTGACTTGGTGAACTCTAACATCTACAATAAATCTTTAAGAAATTAACACTTTCTTATAGGGTCTACTCACACACCTAGTAAATCAATCACACTTGGATGTGTCTAAGATAGTTTAATTAAACCTATAATAGATTAATTGATCATAAAAATCCATTCTAGGAACTTTTGATGAACATATTTAACTTCAGGTCCTTATTAGGGTTCTAAGAGGGTTTAAACCTGATTATAGTGTTACAATCATTCATAAAGCGTAGCCCCTCAATTAAAAAAATAATGCATTTAAATTTAAACTAGGACCCTTCCCCATATCTAATGAATATCTTAGGCTACCATGGAATGGTTTGATGAGATAATGAGCATGAGATAATCCTTCTCAGTTTGAGATCCCTTCATTTTAAGCACTTGATAGACCTCAAAAACATTTCATGCCTTGTACTTCAAACAAGAACCTAAACCTTAATGCACATGCCTAAAAAAAATTGAATCACCTTTATCAATATCCACCTACTCACACTTGCCTTTGAAACTAATGTTGATACCCCATTAGGCTACAGTCTCTCTCTAAACCATATTATTCATATCTTACTAGGCCTTGAACTGAACTTCATGCCTCTTTCCATGCACTCAAAATATCACTGTCATGCTCAACATATCACACTCAAACCATGCAACTTGTCTAATTTTTTAACACTTTCATAAATCCTTTACATACCCTAACAACAAATCATGATACCTCATTAAGCCAAATAGGGTCCAAGTAAAAATCAAGATATAATGCCTTACACAAAGATCCACCTTAAAATAATTATAAAGGTTTATAGACCTAACTCACAAGCCCATAAAATGCCAAACAACTTCTCACTTTCTTGAGATCACTCACTTTAACATGCTACGTACACACACTTCTCACAAGGTTTATACTAGGCTTCACAAGACACCTTTAATATGCTCAAACATACTAAACTTAATGATATCACTCAATATGACATAAAAACACTCATATCAAAACTATCATATAAAAAAAACTCTTCTAATCTTCTTGACACAACTCACTGCCAACTAACCTTACTTTTAATAACACTCTTGTAGACCTACTTATCATCATAACTTCACAAGAACCTTCAATGACAATATTGAGAATTTTATGCTGACCTAAACCTTGATATCAGCCTTGTCATCAATCAATTTATAAGACAGAGCTCAAAAAACTCACCTTATCACATCAAGCTCACAAGTTCATACCTCAAAGACCACTCACCATGTATCTTTAATAGATGCACCTTGACATCAATGGCATCAACCTTGACATCAATGATAACACTTATCAATAGAGGTAACTTGAAAAGGGCATGATATAACTAGACAAGCATAAGACATAAATGAATAATTACCCTAAGATTTCTAGAACAACCTTAAAATTTTCTAAACTTACATTTAAAAAAGGCTTCTTTAATGACTACATTGAAATACTTGATAATATGACTAAGTGATTGTATCTCATTTCCAAATACACCACCCTAAAAACTCTACAAGTTACTAAGGAGGACACAATGACTAATACCATGAGATTAACATGACTATGACAAAGCCTCTATGATAGCTATCAAGAAAGTTAGGCAAGTCTAGAATCAATGTCTTGAATTTTCCTCACCTATGGTAGCCATTTTTGGCTAACATATTCATCGATCTCCTAAGATTGCATGTTTGTTATACATATAGACTAGTTGCTTTCTTGCCTTTATTGAGATATAGAGGAATATTATCTCAACATATATTGAAATAGATCTTGAAACTGACCTAAAACCTCTTGTTGAGGATGAAACAGTTGAATTCCTTCATGAACACACAAAATAAGACAAGAATCAAACACACCAACAATATAAGAAGCAAATACACCAACAAGACACATATTATGCTAAGAAGCAATTAAGGAAGATTAAAAAAATATTATATACAATTATCCTTTAAGGTACAATATTCCAAGATCAAAAACAAAAATCCTTAAGTCTTCTTCATATGATGAATAATAATGATGTTCATGTTATTGTTCAACCTTGGTTATTACTTTATCAAATCCTTTTTTAACTGCCATCATTTTTGGCTTAACCTCAAATGGATCAATAGAAACAATCCTATCTCTAACAAAGACAAATTCATATCAAATTTCATGAATTACCTCATGCTTCTCATTGTTAATAAGAGATACCTCCAATGTGACCACACCTTGATTCATAGGGGCAACATCAGCCATAACTTCTATTAGGTCTTTAAGATCTATTTCTTTATCACCTTGTAGTGTATCGTATTTATCATATCTTTCTACATCATGAACTTGAACCTCTTTGTAATGAATTTTAGGAGTTATTGGCTTTCTAAGATCTTTAAATTTCCTAACAAGAACTTCATTTGTTCTTCTAGTGGTGTTAACCTACCAAAATATTCAAATTACTTTAACATGTATAAAGAGGACTACCACATGCTATCAAAACCTCCTTGAACTTATTCATGAGATTCAACAAGATCAATCAACATGATGTTCTCTTTAATATATCTATCACTCATGTCTTCACCATGTTCATTGGCCAAGACAACCATCTTAGTATTCTCTTCATGGATTGTAGTTTTACTATCTAAACTTGAGAAAAATATTTCTAGTTCCTCCCAAAAGGAAGTTTCTTCTTGATCACTTGAAAGAATGTCAGATTCAATATCATTTTTAACATTATCTTAGGGATAGTAGGCCTATCAATCACTTAAAAATATTCAATGGAATCATGAAATAAATGCAAGTTTTCCTCTTCACACTCTATCTCTTACTCATAAGTCTCAACAAAGTTAATGACCAAAGTATCTTCATGAAGGTTTACCTCATACTATTTGCAATCTGGCCACCTATCGTATGATCATATTTTCCTTCACCAAGATTAATCCATGATAATTTGACTATTATTATTCATCTTGCATGAATAATGGAATCTTATCTTCCCACTAAATGTTTAATTCATCATGTTTTTCTTATTCCAACCCTAATTCGTCTTCACCATGTTCATCAAAAGTTTTGACCTCTTCTTGATCATTAAATTATGTCATGCAAAGATTGTTAATCTCTTCATTGAAATAAAAGTACACTTGTTTACAAACATCAACAACCTCACTAGATTCTTAGTGTCTTCAATGATGAGTTCACTTGTGTTGGTTTCAAGACTACCTTCTAATATAGAAACTATCTTGACCTCCTCCATAATTAATTCAACCTCTTCCATCTTATTTTCCTTTTCTTTCATTAAATATGGGAGTGTATCATGTGATTATAATGTTTTTATGTCATCATCAGCTCCTTATTCAAGCTTAAAACCATATCGATTTGACTAATTATTATCTAGATGGAAGAGAATTCTCCTCATATTTGGAAGTTTATTTTGCTTATTATCCATAAAGGGGGATGTCAATGATGATTTATTCATAATACTCACTCACCATATCTTTACCATGACCTTCTTGAGATCCAGTTATAGCTACAACTTCATCAAGTTTTTCAAGAACTGCAACTACATCATTATTTTTTGATAATCTTGCCTTCCCAACCGAATATTTATCTTTTGTCCTCAATGCATAAATTTATCCTTCAAAAAATGTGGGGGTGGGAGGGTAGAAGACCTGATTGGTTTTATTTAAATTTGATAGAGTGTCCTTCCAACATAGAATTTTGGGAGGGCTAGGTTGATTGTAGTATTCTTGAAGATATTGAGAAGGAAAATGTATTAATTATATTCCATTTTTCTCTTTCCACTCAATTAATTTATCAATCTTTGATGTATCTTAAAACTCATGGATAACTAAAAATTGAAGGCTAGGTGAAGGACTTGAGGGACATGTGAGCTCTCTTGACTTGACCTCCATATACTTAACATTTCCTTGACTTTGAATAGGCAGGAGAGAAGGTTCTTTATCAATATTTATAATGATGTAATTAGAGGTAATATTCTAAAAAGGTATACATAGTGGAATGGTTTAATATTATTAATAAAAAGTGGGTGATAATTACATAAGCATGGGCCTTTCTTGATAGTACATTACAACTTGGGATGGATATAGAGAAAAATAAGTTTGATGTGGAGTGGGAGGAAGCATATAATACTTCATGTATGGCATTTTTGGCATATCTTTAATTGTTAATCTATTCTCAATATATTTAATCAATTCACTTATTTATAACACCTCATTGATTTCCATTTTTTTATTTTTTCTCTCAATATCTACCCACCCAAAATTAGTCAAATGCACTAAGTACCTCATCATTTAAATTATTTAATTATACATATAAGGGTTATAAACAATTAGACCAAGATCATTTTCATTATCAAGATCCCCTCATTTTCAATTCAATGTCTATAAGGGATTTTTTGAAATTTAGGAGGAATAGATTAGGAGGAACTTAACTTTAACAAGGTTGGCTAGATGGATAAGTAGGTTTCCAAGTAAGATGTTTTGGAGTGGGATTGGAAATATAAGTTTGTAGATAAAATTGATAAGTTTGGCATGTTTTTGTTTGAGAGAGACTTTGTGTGAATCCATGAATGCCATCAACATGATATGAAGAATGTGAAGGTATAATAAAGTATACATTTTGACCAAAAGAATAATGAAAAAACATAAAATTTTCTAATTTTTATATACTTGGGCTACTTATAAAAATTGTGGTTAACTTAGATTCACCATTTATGTTTGTGTTCATACATTTAAATAATGATTATTTAAATAAAAACATCAATATCTCTTCAATGGATGAAATGCTTGTCCCACTAGGCATGCTAGAAATATTATCAACAAAAGATGCACCCTTGAGGAGGGTGTTGAAGCTTCCTTACTTAATTGATAGCATAGGTAATATTAAAAGGTTTTATGTGAACTTATAGATAAATATATCCTCTAGATATGACTAGATCCCTCAATGCATCACTTATGATGAATCACAAATATACTAACTTTCAAAGAAAAAGGGAGAAATAAACTATGAACTAAAATGGGGAAGGGGGTGACACAAAAAACATTTTATCATCCACATAACTATTATGCACTTAGAACATAAATGAGGATTGAATCTAGTTTTCCCAACTCAAAATGAGTTTCCAAGCATGATTGTTTCACATAAAGGTTATAGCATGATGCATAGACAAAGGGAGGTTATCAAGAGGTCTCAAAAGACACAAATGAATTCTTCCACTTTCAATCCATGTGAATAAATTTATAATCACTCCATATGTCTTAAAAATATGACTAATCATTTACAAAGAGGTAAACATGACAAGACAAATTAGAGGAAGTAGCATACTATCAATATAATTAATCAACTAGCATGATGTGTACACTAGATATCGATGTGGAGAAGGAGTAATATAAATTTATTTAGTGTAGAGGCAAATAAGTGTTCATTTGGATAGGGATATGCCACATCCATAAAAAGGGTTCTTAACAATGCCAAAATCAAGCATACATATAGGAGAAGGAAGAAGACAGAGAGTAGAGAGGTTTCAAGAGCCAATAACGACTGCCAAACACTCATGAAACAAGTTACAAATAATAAAAGCTCCTAAAATATAGTTATGAAGTCTCTTCTCCACAATGTTTCTCTTAGTTTGATTATATTTCTCTCAAGGTGGCTTATAAGCTTTATTTTGCTTGATGACTCACCCTTGAGTTCTTGAAACTACCCCTTATGAGTGATTATGAAGTGAAAAGTCATATTATTAGAGTCTAAATGCCTATTATTTCCTTGTACACATGTTGAATATCCATAATAAATCATCTTTCCACGTTTTTTCTATAATGTATCTCATAACTCTCACATTTGCTCTCAAGGGAGGCTTATTCCTTGTAACCTTATTTTGACACAAATCTCCTTTGTTTATGTGATCTAAAATACTTCAAATAAAAATAAAAACATATTTGAGTACCCATTATCTTTCTTCCATTTCACCCAAAATTTCATGGCTCAACTCCCAAGGTAGACTTACTAACCCAACAACCATGTTTCCCAATTAGGCTTAATTATACACTAAGAACCTAAATTAGGATTGAATCTAATTTTCCTAACTCAAAATGAGTCTCCAAGCATGATGGTTTCACATAAAGGATATAGCATGACATATAAAAAAAGAGATTTGATCAATAGGTATCAAAAGGCACCGATGAATGCTTCCACTTTCAATCCATGCAAAACTATTTAGAATCACTCTATATGACTTGAAAATATATCAAATTAGCTTCAAAGAGGTAAATATGACAACCCAAATGAGAGGAAGTAGCATACTATCACTAGAATTCATTAACTATCATGAAGTGTTCACAATATATAAACATTGATAAGGATTAATATAAATTTATTCAATTCATAGGCAAAATAAGTGTTCATTTGGATAGGGCTATGCCATATATATTAAAAGGATTCTTTACAATGCCAAAAATTAGGCATATATATAGTAAAAGGAAGAATAAAGATAGACAAGAGGGGTGTCAGGAGCCAATTATGGCTTACAAGAACTCATAAAATAGATTATAAAGAAGAAAACCTACTAAAGGATAGTTATGTAGTATCTTCTACAAAATTGTCCACTTAGTTTGATGATAATTCTATCAAAGTGGTGTAGGAGTTTTGTTTTGATTGATGATTAACCCTTGAGTTCATGAAAATTCCCCTTAGGAGTGATTATGAAGTGACAAGTCATATTATTGGTGTCTAAATTAATATTATTTATTTGAAAACATGTTTATGATTTATAAAAAATAATCTTTCCACCTATGTTCTATAATTTCCATCACATCTCTCACATTTGCTCTCTAAGGAGGCTTATTCCTTGTAGCATTATTTTGACACAAAGCTATGTGGTTTAATTACTATGTAATAATTCTAATAAAAATAAAATCATGTTTGATTACCCATTATCTTTCTTCTATTTCACCCTAAATTTCATGGTTGAATTCCCAAGCCAGACCTACTAACCCAACACCTATCTTTTCTAATTAAGTTTAATTAGGCCTAAAACAAGCCTAAAGTGATAGAGACAATACAAGACAATAAAATAACTCTCAAAAACCTTAAAAATATTATAGGGTACATTAAATAAGGTTATATAGTAATTTTCATGCATTTCCAAGGGTTGGAACTCAAGTTATGCCAAATCCAAGATTTCTAGCCTTAGATTGGTCATGTCATTGGATTGAGTAGGTCGAGAGAAAATAAAAAGGAAAATTGAGTTTTATGGAAATATAAATTATACCAATACTTGTGTTAGTTTTGTCCTAAATTTATTCAAATCCAACAATTAGGTATGCATGATCAATCCTAATGATCTCCCACCAGGCAACAAAATATTTATGCACAGTCAACATGCCTTGTTAATTCTTTGTAAATTTTAACCTATTCATACTTTTAGGAATAATGATGAGGATATATTAGGCTTTTTTATTTTATTAAAATTTGGTAATTCCAAACACAACTTATTCCAAGCTTGAGAACATCACAACTTCAAAAACCCTACCTATCACCTTCTAGAATAAGAAAACACGACCTTTTTACTACATTGTCTTATCACATATTCCAATGATGGTGTAAAGGATGTGATATGGATATTTATTGCATTTAATTTTTGAAAATAGACATTCATTTTCATCCATTAGCTTGAAAACTCATCGAGAGGAGAAAAACCTTGCCTATGGGGTTTTAAGAGGATTTTGGTCTCCTTATTTTATTAACAATTGTTCATAAAGCATATACATTAAAAAAATTAATTTAATTTCAAGGGAATAAGGTCACCTATCTACCCCTAATATAACCATATCCAACTTTCTTTCTTATTTATGAACTAAGCACTTGCAAATTGCATTTACAAGCTTGCAACGAGGTTAGTGGAGAAATGGATAGGTTTTCTATGATTTGTAGACCTAAAATTCCATCGCCTGCATGTATTTATACTTGGTTAATATTTACGAAGACTTTTAATTTATTTAATACCATATTTAACATGAAAAACACGTAACTATACCTCAATAGACCCTTTTTTATTAATGAAAACATCCACATTTTGGTTGAGATTCTATTGGAGTTAAAGAAAAAGTGTTCATGGAGTCTATTAAATCGTGTGTGTGTGTGTGTGTGTGTGTGTGTGTGTGTGTGTGTGTGTGTGTGTGTGTGTGTGTGTGTGTGTGTGTGTGTGTGTGTGTAAAATGTGAAAATAATAGTTTCAATATGTTTACCTTCAATCTATTACACCATTCCTTCCTTGAATGTTATAAAATGAGCAAGAAAACACTTTAAATGATTTTTAAAAATTAGAATATTGAATTGGACATCATTTTGATAATTGTACAAATCAAGAGAGGTCTAAGATAATATTTGAAAATTACTTAATAACCTAGTAATAGCATATAATCCTTTATCACTCTTGAACCAACTTGAACATGACATTAGATAATTAGACAAGCATAAGATGAAAATGAACAATTACCTTAACCTTTCCAAAAAAAACTTAAATTTTTCTAAAATCACATTGCAAAAGGATTATTTCATGACTACATTGAAAGGATTGATAATAATACTAAGTCACTCGATTTCATTTCCAACTAGACCACCTTAATAACTTTGTCAACTACCAAGGAAGACACAATGCCTATTTCCATGGGACCAACATGAGTATGCGAAATCGTCTTTGATGGTTACAAACAAAGTTAGGTAGGCATAGAAGTAAAGTTTTGAATTTTTCTCACCAATGGTAACCAATTTTGGCTAACACTTCGATGGGGAGAACTACATTAGGCTTGATCCCTATTCAGAGTATCAGTATGTAGTAAACTCTCATAATAATGGGGTGTTGTGGATTTTCAGCCTACCAAACTAATAACACACTTTTCTCTTTGTATCAAATAAATACCCTAAACACATGAAGGACTAGGTTTTACTCATAAAATTAGTCAAAATATGCAATCTATAGGGTCCTAAAAATCAAGGGCACTAGAATAGGCTTAACAAACATAGATACTAGTGCACATAGAAGGTTATAATAGTTATACATAAAGGACACTACTACCAAAATAATGACCCTAGTGCGATATGATGTTATTATCTAATTAGAGTGCTACTGTCTTGAAGGGGTTTTGACACCTAGATATTATTTCTGAAACTTAGACCAACATATACCTTAGTTTTTAGCCTTGAGATAATTTTATTGATGATTAAAATTATTACATCAATAAATCATCTATTTTGCCTATCATAAAGGTTAAAGTAGAATCATACCAATTTAATAGTTTTTCGTCTAAAACATCAAAAAGGGTTTTTTTAATAATCTAGGATAATAAAAAGTATGCCAAATACTCAGCAATACACCATTATCAATTTATAAATAAAATATTCTCTTTGAATAAAGAAACAAATGTGATTATGTAATCAATCATATCAATAAAGATGACATATGAATTAGATAAATTTTGAAAAAAATATTTATGTTTCTTATGAATATTTACCAATCAATAGCTGATATAATATGTTTATGCCTAACTCAAAAGAGATCTAGTGAATTTTTTTTAAAAAAAAGAACATTTGAAAGGAAATATAAAAAATATTATAATGAAAACCAAAGAAAGATATATATATATATATATATATATATATATATATATATATATATATATATATATATATATATATATATATATATATATATATATATATATATATATATATATATATATATATATATAACAACAAACATATTAAGAGATAAAAAATGAACTAAATATAAGAAATAAAATAAAACAAACAATATAAGAAAACAACATTAATCTAATGAATTAAATAAATCTATTATTAAGAGAAAGCCACAACAACCCTATACAAATAATATAATAAACTTATGTAAACAAAGGCAAAATAAAGGAAGGAAAAACTATGTCTACTCCAAAACTAAAGGTTGATTAAGAAAACAAAGATGTTAATTAAATAACTTAAGTTAATTGAAGTAAGATAATTAACACTTAGAAACTAAAATTAAATAAACTAAAATAATGTAAGTCTAAAATTTATCAAAGAAACTAACTAATATTCAAACTGATCATAATTAAACAACCTAATTATATTAAAACCTAAATTAAAAATAAATAAAAGAGAAAATGAATTTTACAAAAGTAAAGAAAAATTTTATGACTCTTTGAAGAAAGAGTCATCTTAATAGGTAAATCAAAATTTATTGATAAAAATCACTTATGATATAAATTTTTTTAATAAAACAACTAGTACAATATAAATTTATCAAAATATGTGTCACAAACAATGATGTGTTTCTCAATAATCAAGCCAAGCAGTAAGATTCTGCTCATATGATTGCAAATCAGCAATCATCATAAGATACTAAACCTAACATTCCTTAGGTAATCGGTTTATAAATTTAACAAAAAAACATGGATATGCCTATGCTTATTAAGAACATTACTTAACCATCAGATAAAGTATCATTGATATGTCTGCAAGAGTTGTTGATCTTAGAGATATTGCACAAAAATAAGTATGAAGATGGACTTGAAATGAATCAAAAAGTCTTCAAAAATACCTATGAAATGTTCCTCCTTTTTATATATCACTTTGATATTCTTTTATAATCAATTCCTCTAAATTTGGTTGAGGAATAAGTTATAACTAACTTTAGGTAGTTATTAGTTATGACTTAATTGACTTTAATTAAGCCAATTACATTTCAGTTATCACTTAACTCATTTTAGATTTTTAAAAAATAATAAATCAAGGAGACTTATTCTAATCGGGTGCATGCCCTTAAACATTATAATCACCTAAATAAAAATATTTATGCAAAATATATAAAACAACATAGGTTATTTAGTTGAAAAATATCACATCTAACATTTAATCCATATATATATATATATATATATATATATATATATATATATATATATATATATATGTTAGAATATCCATATCAAAATATACTATTTGAAAATGTATTAAACCATGAAACCACCATAAATAAAATATTAAAAAAAAGTATCTGATATGTATCAAATAGTTAAAAAATATCCATGAACACTTATATTGATAACCCTTATCAGTCATATATTTATTATAACTCACACTAGTTGTTGAGAAAATGTTCAACTTCACTGCGTTTTCATGTTCTTTGTTATCCACCTCCAATTTAACTTTTTTTACTATCCTAGCGACTGTTGGTGAAGCTGAAAGACTGATTTCTTAGCTTTTTTTGTTTAGAGGTACTATTTTTTATTCCTCCAACAAATGATGAGGAAACTATGAAAGGTTAAGCCTAGAACAAGTTTCATATGGACTAGAAAGTTCTCGGGATGGATTTTTTTGGTTCAAAGGCACTAAATCGTGTGAATAAGAGTGTAACTTAAAAAATTCTTGTAAGTCATTTTTAGGCAATTGATCATTTCGATGAGAAGAATTATGGGAAACTAAATTATCTTCTAATTGTAACGTGGTTTTAATTCTTTGATAACCACTTGAATTTTCACTTCCATATGGACGATTCCTCACATAATTCATTCTACAACCTCAATTTCCCCTAGAATTTATAGTGTTGGATGATAAGGCTTCAATAAAGTTCCAGAAATTGGATCAATTACATCAATTTTGATTGACATATAAATTATCCTATTAAAAGTTGTTGATAAACTCCTACGTAACCTCCTACTAGTAGAGAAATGACCTTTAGACACAAAACTATGAGAAAATGTACTTTCCTTATCCTGAGGCTGATTTATTCTCCATCCATTTCCTTGATCAGTATTTGAATTTGGTGGTGTCTACCTTGACATTCTAAAATATTAAACAAATCAACCAAATCTCTTTCAAAATAAAATACAAAAATATACAACCCCATATATTCAATATCTAAAAATATATATATATTTCAATAAATATTGAAATATGAAAAATAATATTTCATCAAGATAAACACAATCAAAAGTGAAATAAACACTGATGAAACTCCATCCATTGTTATCAAAATATTAACTAATAAAAATATAAACTTTGTTTTTTAAATTTATAGAATTGTCTATCCTTCAAAATTTTCAAAACCTCAAAACACAATTTTCTCAAATTTCAAGCAACATAAAAATTTCACTTTTATATTCTACTTTCTAAATTTTCTTAATACAATTTGTATATCAATGAAAGATAAAAATTTCTAGAAATTAGAATTTATATATATATATATTAAAAATCATATGGTGAAAACATTTATGAAACTTGAGCCCTCTTCATATTTCTAGGAAACATGTCTTTAGTGAAAAATCTAAAAAAATCAGAGATTTATAACTTGTCTCAAAACCAAAGAAATCAAAATGACAAACCAACACTCTGCATGGAATTTGTATTCAAATACGAACTAAATTCAACATTCTTATCAATAATTTATGACAAAATTGTATTTTTCAAAGACATTCTCTTTATATGGAAAGAATTATATTTCTTTCATGAAACTCAAATGCAAATATATCAATAATTTTGTATTAATCATAACCTAGTATTTCAAAATAACTTGTTCTTAGACGAAAACCATATTATGATGAACTACATGCACAAAATTTCCAAATATTATTCATAAAACTCTTCAAATCTTATGCTCTGACACACATCAAACAACTTGCATCTCCAGAATCACATCATAATGGAGTATTTATAAACATTTGTCAAAAATAAATGACATGCAAACACAAAGTCATCAATTTTGTTCCACAGAATAACACCTCTATGTACTGTATGTTTAAAAATATTTATGCAATGAATTTTATTTTCAAAAATAACATGAATTAAAATGTGTATTATTCTTCATTAAGTAAAAGCAACCACTTGCATGCAAAATTGACAGCGTAGACCCTTAAAAAATTTATTTCAAATTTGTAAATATCATAATACATTCTAGTTGAGTTTCCATAATCCCTCATACTTTCTTCTACTCATGAAAATGAATTGAATTCCATACCTCACATGAAAATTATTTGACAAACTTTCAATTTATTCTCCTTAGCTCCAAAGTTTTTCTTCCACAGTGAGCTTGTCAAAGAATGACAACTAAATGAATAAATTTTCCTTTTGTATTCTTTCAAACTCGGAGGACTAAATAGCAATGTGTTAGGCCAAGGTTGGATGGAAAATTTTCTAATACTTATCTCCAGCTTCACCAAACTTTTAATAATATTTAAAAAATTAGTCATGACAAAAATTAACACTAAACCACCATCTAAAAACTTTGATTCTATGCACAATACACCAAATTTAAATTCTAAATATTATAGACACATCAAATAAATCCCAAGATATACGTAAAATCCTTGAGTGCATTAAAACAACATAAGTTTCCATTTAAATAACATTTAACCATACTTTAAACATAAAAAAACTCAAGTAAACATTTCACCACATTCTCATTTACCAAAATAGCCATGTAAGTCAATCACCTCATTGTAACCACCATCAATGTAATGAACATTTGACCATTATAAAAACTAAAATACCCCATTATTATTTAACTATTTTTGACCTTTGAACCCTATGTCATGAGGAAATAATTCCTATGTCAAAGTATTTGAAGTCTTAAGTTTATTTTCAAACTCTTAGAAACATTTAGGTTTCAAAAATTAATAAAATTTATATAAATTTTGTTTGTATAAACCATAAGATTTAGCAACATATATTTTAACTTATGATCATACAAATATCATCCATTTAATGATGATTAAGTGAAACCAACTAATAACATTTACATTCAACCTTGAATCATAAATTTTACCTGCTTGAAAAACCTAATTATCACAAAAGGATTCTAAATTTGATCATTAATTTATACTCATGAAGAATGCATTATGTTAATATAGATATATTAATTTTTTCATTGAATCCACTAATTTTTTTCTAAACCACTTTGTAATGCACAGTAATAATTTCACCAAATACAGATTCATAATAAACATTTAAACATAAAATACATATCCAAATGATGTAATGAAATAAGATCCCCAATTGGAAGTCATAGACATTATGAAAATGTTGTCAATATGACATAATCATCTCAAAACATTTGTTTTGGAAAAGAAAAAGAGGGGTGTCAAAATAGGCTCAACACTGGTAACCTTGCTATCTAGATTTAGTAATAGAATAAGGTCATAAAATATAAAACTTGCCTATTAAAGATAAAATACCTGAAAGTGCAATCTAGGCTAATTTTTTCTCATGTAGGTAGATGCAAACTCCTTTATTTATGAAAATTTAAGGGATGAAGTGTTCTATCAACATGACACAAAGAATAGGATGAATTAGAAATGGAATATTGGGATCAATAAGTAATTAATTAAAAAATTCTTAAACATAATTTTTGAAAACAAGTAATACTTTTAAAACACATTAATAACCATTTACAGGTTTACTTATAAAACAAAACTGAATCATGTCATGTAAATCATCACACCATTATTGAATACTTATATACATATTACAATTTCCATTTACTTTCTTTCCTCTTGAAGAACTTTGTTGAGGTAACCAAAAATGATCCATTCAAAGTAAAATAAATAAAAAGTAAATAAACACAAACCAAAAGTAATAAAGAAACCAAATAAAACCAAAATGATTAATAAAAAAACAAAGATCTATTGAGTAAATAGTTTTTTAATGATGGCCATTGATTGAATAATGCATCCAATTTCCTTCTAAATCTTGTAAATGAAATATATTTTCACCAAGTATAACAACAATTCTATATGGTCGTAACCAAAGCAAATCAAATTTATGATGGTCACCTAGATCTTCATGTGCTTTATCCCAATAAAATTGAGATCTCCAACCTTAAATGTTTTATTTGAAACTTTTTTGTCAAAAAAAATCTTTAAATAATTTTTTGTCTTCTTCCAACTTATGTAAAGCAGTAAGTTTAATTTCATCCAATACTATTAAATCATTTAATCTTCATTCAACTAGACTTGTATCTTTTGATAAGTACTATATAGTTGTATTAGTAGATGATTTTTATAATTCTATTAGAAGTGTAGCTTCAAAACCATAATTCATCATAAAAGGAAAGTATATTATAACTGATTTGATGATAATTTTATTATCCCATAATGCCCCTCAAATATTTAAAGATGCCAATTTTGTTTATTTTTACAGACTATTTTCTTCATGATGTAAATTGTATTTTTATTTGTGGACTTAACTTGTCCATTATCTTGAGGTTAATACTTAGAAAAATGATTAGAAATAATCAAATAACTTCTTATAAATTTTAAGTATTCATTAGAGTAAAACTAAGGACCATTATCTGAGATAATATCATAAGGTACACTAATTCTAGAAATAATCTAATACTCAATAAAATATAATTACTTCAGATGTCACTAAAGTTTTTAAAACCTTTGCTTCAAGTCACTTTGTGAAATAATCAGTCATTGTTGGAATATTATTAGTGTAGGTTTTTATTTTTCCCTATTTTTAATTAGGGAAAATGTATTTCTTGTGCATACATGGAGTTTTCCTACATTTGTGGGATAGGCTAGCTTATGTGGAGATGTGTGTCATAAATGTGTCATAAGTGTCATAAGAATGTCATAAGTAACTCCCTTAATGGGAGTTACTTATCTATTCTTAGCACCTTGTCACCACATTTCATGGAGGAGTTACAATCTATTCTTAAGGTGCCTTGGCAACCTTTTATGGAGGAGTTACTTATGTGCTCTCCTATATGTATTCTTCACTTTGGCCATCTCATGTTAATTATATTTTGGTTTTCTCCATTTTGTCTTGTGTAATTTAGCTTCTTGTATAATTTTAAATTGCTTTAGCATCTATGTGGTGTGCACTTGCTTCATCTCGTGTGATCACATCTCCATTACATTCACATTATCTGGATTCTAGCAACAACTCTGATATGGTATCAAAGTCACTCTGGTAATCGTGTCTAGTTATGCTATTCTAAAATTCTTACTTTGCCTTCTTAGTAGTTTTCTTATGTTTTTTAACTCCATTGTTGTGGTAGAGTTTTTTGAAAACTCATGCAAATCCATACAGAAACTTGTTCAAAAAATTACTTCTGAGTTAGAATTTGCCAAGATGTCTTGTCTAGACCTATTGTGGCTTTAGCAAAGGTAGAAGAATTTCTTTTCTTTTGGTCATTATATAGGAAAAAGATAATATTTTTTCTATCTGGTTTGCTTCTTGGATGTTAGAGGGGCTGACATTATTGCAAGTTGTTGGGTGCCATTATTGTGAGCAGAGGGAGGAGCAGCACTTCATTCTTTCAGTCCAAGTGTAGCTTCTGCAACTCTACACCAAGCTTCTGTAGACCCATGCACTCTCCAATATTTGACCTTTTTTTGTTTGCAAGGTGCCTTTAGCAACGCCTTCAGCACTCCATGCAATAGTCCACACAGCAGTCCAAGCGCAGTCAGTCTAGGTTTAGCTAGATCCTTCTATTGTTATCCTTCTTCCATGCCACAGTCCTTCCAAAAAGGTGCCATCAACTGTACGGTGTCCATTAGGTCTACAAATTTCTCCTTTGTCTTTTTTGCAAGTAAAATCTGGACTATGCTTTTTGGGTGCCCCTTCCTTGCTTGGCATCCCATGTGGGCCCTTGGACACTTGGCTTCCATTCATTCTATCTTTGCTTAATTTTTTCAATTAAAAATTAACTTGTAAAATTAAAAAAATCAGTCAATTTGATTGAATATTTAGTTTTTTAGATAGTTTGATAATTTGGGGGTTTTCATTTAAAACTTGTATCTTCGCCTGTCAAAGACGAAGGGTGAGGCCCGAGTTGGTAGGAGGCCAATTTCCCCTCACACAAACCTCCTTTGGATTCCTCATTCTATGCCAAATCCAATGAGTGGTTGGAAGGCCACTTTCTCTCTCAAAACAAGCATTTTTTTATGTTTTAGTGCTTTTTTTTGCAAAAACACTAGTTTATGGGAAAATTGAACCTTTAATATCTTGCAAATGGTAGCTCAAATTTGGGTGCCATTTTTTATAAAAGTGTTTGTAATTTAATTATCCATAGTTTAGGATTACTATTTATTAAAAATTCACTATTTTATAAAGTACCAAAAATTTGGGTCTCCCGGGATGCATTTTTAGCTGAGTCCGACGTCCTGTTTGCTTTAGTCTTGCATTGATTGCTCTAAGACACATTCTCAGCTGTTCCCAAAATCTATTGAGCATGAAATTGCATATTTGGGGGGGGGGGGGTTAATATTTTAGGGGGGTGTGATTACTTTTCACAAGTTGCAAATCTTTGCTTTCATTATCCTTTTTGCATAAATTCACAACTTGCAATCAACATAACTTTAGCTAAATTCAGCTTAAAATGGATTCTTTTCAACTTAAACCCCTAACACCCTTCAACTATCATGAATTTAAGGTTAAAATGTCAATCATTCTTAGAAGCAAAGGGTTGTATAGGATCACGATGGGTACTGAAGTAGAACCCAACACTGATGAAAAGGTCAAGTGGTACAACTTTAGTGATGAAGCCTATGGATTACTGAGCTTGTCTATGTCTCCAAAACTTCTCTTCCATTTAGAATCCTCTAAGACTCCCAAAGACATATGGGACACCTTAGAACTCTTATTTGGGAAGCTTGATGAGATGAGAGGTCATGAGCTCAAAAATAAACTCATAAGTCTAAGTCCTAGTAATTTTGACACCCTACAGGACTTCTTCACTAAGTTTAAAGCCCTTAGATTGCAATTGAAAGAATGCAAGATAGAGAAGAAAGATGATCAACTCATTCTTTCTATTCTCACAAAGTTAGGTCCAAGCTATTCAGTCTTTATCTCCACTTTTCATGCCATAAAATGTGCCCTTGGCACTACATGGAAAATGTCTTCTTTGGATTCATTCATTGCCAACTTGACTATGAAGCAGGATAAGCTAATTCAAATGGGCAAAATGAAGTCTACTCAATCCAAAGATTTGATAGCTATAAATGGTAAGGATAAGACTTCAACAAAGGAAAAGAAGAAAAAAAATAAGGACCAGGAGAAGAAGAAAGAAAACAACAATCTTACCAAAAACAACACTGAGTCTTCATCCTCCAATGATAAACCTAAGAAGGAGAAGGTTAAGTGTGCCTATTGTAAAAAGAAAGGGCATGATGAACACAAACGGATGAAGAAACAAATAGATCACCTAACTCATCTTCTAGAGAAGAACAACATAGGTGTTTTTGAGTCCATCAAGTATAATTCATCTACCCAAGATTCTACCAAGGCAAAAGGCAAGGGTAAGGAGAAAGAAAAGGGCAAGGCCCTTGTAGCTACTACAGCTTCTACATCATCATGGGTCACTAATTTGAGTGCTTCTCACCACATGGGCTCTTCACTAGTTAAGTTTTCATCTTTAGAGCCTTATAGCATGACTTCAATTAGTTTGTGTGATGACACATCAATTTTTATTGTAGGGAGAGGGTCAGTTGAAATGGAAGGAGGAACACTCAATAATTTTCTAAGTGTTCCTTCTCTTTCAACCAATCTCCTATCAGTGTACCAAATCAATCACATTGGTCAGGGCATGAGAGTTGAGTTTTCACCATATTGAGTGGATATCAGGGAGTTGCATAGTGATACTATAGTGGTAGTGGGTAGGGTATATCACCAAGCCAGGTTATACACCTCAAATTTTGAATCATATTCTTCTCCAATAACATTGCTGACTCATTTAGATGGAGTTATAAAATTATGGCATGAGCGGTTTGTCTACCTTAACTACCGCTACCTTGAGCAACTTTGTAAACATGACATGGTCATTGGATTGCCTCATGTCCAATTCTCAAAAGGACTTTGCAAGGGGTGCTCCCATGGGAAGCATCCTGAAGTGAAATTTGACAAAGGCAAAGCTTGGAGGGCTTCAGAACCTTTGGAGTTGGTCCACAGTGATGTATTGGGACCCTTTCCCAAACCATCTTTCATAAGGGCCAAGTACATCCTCACTTTCATTGATGATTTCTCTAGGTACACTTGGATATATTTTCTCAAACAAAAGTCTAAAGTGTTTAAAAATTTTCTAGACTTCAAGGCTGTTATTGAGAAATAGAATGAGAAATCCATCAAGGTTCTTGGAACTGATAATGGAGGGGAGTATGACAGCATCATGCTTGAGTAGTTTTGCACCAAAGAGGGGATTGATTTGCAGTGCATAGTCACTTATAGTATTGGTAGTTTTGCACCAAAGAGATGGGTAGCTATATGATTCACTCCAAATCCTTAGCACCAAAGTATTGGGTCAAAGCCATCAATTATGCTAGCTACATTCAAAATAGGGTTCCTTACAAAGCTTTGAAATGGATAACACCCTTTGAAGCTTGGCATAAAAGGAAACATGATGTTGAGCACCTTAGGGTTTTTAGATCCCTATCCATGACCCACATTCTGAAGAAGAAATGCAAAGCTATGGAATGTTAGTCCAAGCCTTGCATATTTGTAGGATATCTAGATGGTATTAAGTGGTATCACCTTCTAGATCCAGTCACTCATGAGTTATTCATTGAGAGAAGTGTCCATTTTTAAAAGAGTCTTAGAGACTCAACACTTGACACTTATTCTCCCTCATTAGATCTACTTCTTCATGATGATTCCTCATCAGATTTAGATCAACCATAGCAAGTTCTTAAGCGAGAGACATCTTCTTCTTCTTTGAGTTTAGACAGTGAGGATAGTGATGTAGCATCATCCACCTCTAGTCAATCATAGGATGAGGAGTTAACACCTGACTCACCCACTTTTGGGCCACTTTGGGCCAAACAGACACTTGAGAGTGATGGCACTTGGGCAGGAGATCCCATAGATGACTGATGTATTAGGGGGACTTTTAGAGAGATACACTGCCTTCTTTTCTTTAGTTTCAAATCCACAAACTTTTTGAGAGGCATTTGGGGTACCTGAGTGGGATAGTACTATGGAGGAAGAATATTCTTCCTTAATCAAAAATCACACTTGGGATCTGACTTCACTTCCTAAGGGAAGAAAGATTGTTTGATGTAGGTGGATATATCGAACCAAGTTTGTAGTAGATGGGTCAGTTGATAAGCACAAGTTATAATTGATTACCAAGGGTTTCTCACAGGTGGTAAGCATTGACTACTCAGAGACCTTTACACCCATTGCAAAGATGACTTCTATCCAACTCACCTTGGCTATTACCGCATCACATGGTTGGGATGTGCATCAGATGGATGTGAAGAGTGTCTTTCTTCACAAAGACCTAGAGGAGGAGATCTACATAGAGCAGTCACCAAGATTTGTTAAGGATTCTTCCTTAGTATGTAGACTTAGGAAATCTATCTATGGTCTCAAATAGGCCCCTCAAGCTTGGTATGCCAAGATGGATTCCACCCTTCTCAAAGTGGGTTTCACTAGGTGCCATTCTAATCCTTATGTTTGCTTCTTTTGGTAGGATGATTCGCTCCTAATTTTGATTTTATATGCTGATGGCCTTTTGATCACCAGGAGTTCTTCATCAGCTATTGCAGTGGTGAAGGCATCTCTTCAGCATAGATTTGACATGACAGACTTGGGTTTGTTGCACTACTTCCTTGGCATTGAGATTTCACAGTCAGATTCAGGGATTTCTCTTGCACAGCCTAAGTATGCTCTTGATTTATTGGCTTGATTTCACATGGTTGATAACAAGCCATCTCCAACTCCCTTTCTATTAGGAGTCAAGCTTGAGGCTGACTATTCTTCATGATTTGTTGATGTCATTCGATATCAATAACTTATTGGTAGTCTTATCTATTTGACTCACACCAGGCCTGACATATCATATACAGTGGGACTTGTCTCTAGATTCATGTAGGAACCTCATGAGCTACATTGGAAAGTAGATAAGAGGATCTTGCATTTCATATAGGGTTCACATAGATACAAGATTCATTATAGATTTGGCATAGAGGTTGACTTGGTTGGATATACAGATTCAAACTGGGTTGGCCATTCACAGACTCGCAAGTCCACTATTGGTTACAATTTCTCTCTAGGTTCTGGTCCCATCAATTGGTCTAGCAAGAAGTAGAATGTTATTTCCATATCATCCACTGAGGCAAAGTACAAGGGAGTTATTAATGCATCTACTGAGGTTGTTTTGCTTTAGGGATACTTTTTGAGTTTGGCATTCCTATCAGGTAGCCCACCATCATTTATTGTGACAACCAGAGTACCATTCAGATTTGTAAGAATCTAATTTAGAACCAGTGGACCAAGCACATAGAGATTCACATGCATTTCATTTGGGAGATTATTCATAGTCAGGTCATTGACTTGATATTTTTCCAGTCTTCAAAGTAGGTTGCAGACATCTTCACTAAACCTTTCACTGAGAGCAAGTTCATTCATCTACGAGCTCTTTTTGGGGGTGCGGTCTACATCTATAGTAGAATCATCTTTAGGGGGCCTTCTAGCCTCTTCATTTCTTTTATGTCTCTTTTTTTTGGGGGGGAGGGGGTTTATTCCTACAAGTTTTCTCCTTTCCTTTATCTTATGAGAGATTGCATTTGTACATGGGTACCTCATCAGGCCTTGTTTCTAGGACCCATTTTTTATTTCTACACTGCCCACCTAAATTGTGCTTATGAGGGCCTATTAGTGTAGGTTTTTATTTTTACCTATTTTTTAATTAGGAAAATTGTATTTCTTGTGCACACATGGAGTTTTACTACATTTGTGCGATAGGCTAGCTTATGTGGAGATGTGTGTCATAGGTGTAATAAGAATGTCATAAGTAACTCCCTTGATGAGAGTTACTTCTCTATTCTTAGCACCTTGTCACCACCTTTCATGGAGGATTTACAGTCTATTCTTAGGGTGCCTTGGCCACCTTTTGTGGAGGAGTTACTTACGTGCTCTCCTATATGTATTCTTCACTTTGGCCATCTCATGTTAATTAGATTTTGGTTTTCTCCATTTTGTCTTGTGCAATTTAGCTTCTTATATAATTTTAAATTATTTTAGCATCTATGTGTTGTGCACTTGCTTCATCTCATGTGATCATGTCTCCATTGAATTCACATTATCTAGATTCTGGCAACAACTCCGATAAATATATCTATGACTTACATAAAAATAAACATGAATATCAGATATAAAATCAATTCCCCATTTTAAAAATATTTTTTATAATAATGAGATTCAAAGGTATTACTGATAATCTATCCCTACTAACAAATAATTAACAAGGCATACAAGAACACAATAACTTATAAGCATCGTGAAATAATGTAGGCCAAAAATAACTCGCACATAAAATATTATAAATTATACTTTTTGTATCATAATGACTATCACAACTACCTTCATGACATCCTATAAAAACCTTATAAGTTTTATCATGAGTTATACATCTTATCAATACATAATCTTGATTTCGATAAAAAAATTAATAATAATCAAGTACATTAAATTTAAATGTCTGCACTCTTAATGACATTTGTCTTTTATCTAAATTTTTAAGACAAACCTAGTTTTAAAAATAATATATAAGGTCATGATACCAATCATCTTTTGCTAATAAACACTCTCAATCTTTCATTTCAAGTCCAAACTTAAATGTTTTAAAAAAATCAGTAACTTTCATAAATTGAAAATGAGGTTTAACATTTAAAGATTCATCAACTGATAAAACTAAGACATTAGAACTAGAAAATTTATTTTCAACCAAATTCTTTTCTAATTCATTTCCTTTGATAGTTTTAGATGTTTCAAACTCAAGGTTGACTTCTTGTATTCTTAAAATCCACTTTGTTAACCTTCTTTGAATAGTAAGTTTCTTCAAAATATAGGATAAAATGGGCACATTGGATCTTATGACCACTTTATTTTCCATTCAAAAATGATAAAATTTAATTAAAAAATAAATTAAAATAAAACAAACTTCTTGATAATAAGATACCTAGTTTTTGTATCTTTTAGGCCCTGACTCATGTATCTAATATGTCTTTCAATATTACTTTTATCCTCTTGTGTAATTACAACACCTATTTATTTATCTATATAATTAATATAAGAAATGAAATTCCTATAAAAATTAGGTTTAACAAGCATACGTGCACTTTCAATAACATTATTCACACTATTAAAATCAAAGTCAGCTCTTACAACCCATAAAAATAATTGATTTTCCTTAATCATAATCTGTAAAGTATTCAATTTATTAGAAAAGTTTGATATAAAATTTTGTATAAATTTTATTTTTCCAAAGAATGACCTAAGACATGATTGATATTTAGGTGGTGACATATTTTTGATTGCTTTAGCACATTTAGGATCAATTGAAATTTCATTCTTAGAAATAATACTCATTAATAACTTACCTTCAGTAACACCAAAAATATATTTCTTAGGATTAAGATAAAGACCATATATTATACATCTTTCAAATACTTCATGTAAATGATCCAAATAATTTTTTCTTTTTCTAGAATAGACTGTAAGATCATCAAAATAGACTTGCATAATAATACCTATTAAATCAATAAAAGCTACATGCATAACTCATTAAATGTTGCACATGCATTCATAAGACAAAAGGGTATCCTATTAAAGGCAAAATATCATCTTTGAGTTGTGAATGTTATCTTGTGTATATCATCTAGGTTCACAAATATTGGATTATAACCTAAAAACCCATTCAGCAAGGACATCCTTTTAGATCCTTCACTCTATTATAGAATTTGATTAATACTTAGAAGAGAAAAATTATATTTTATAATAGCCTTGTTTAGATCTCTAAAATCTAGGTAAAGTCTATTATCTCCATTCTTTTTACTTACAGGTACTATATTAACTACCATTCAAAATATGTTATGAGAAAAATGTCACCACCATTAATCATTTTATCAAGCTCTTTATTGATGGTGTCTTCCATCAAAAGGATTATCCTATGTATTTTATACCTTAAAATTTTAATATGAATATCATGTCTTGCATAGTCTTATCATATCTTTTTAAATATTTATAAAATCAACCAAAAATATCATTAAATTCTTTAAAATGTTTAACAAACTTAACCTTCTCATTAGGAGTATATTGTATTCCCAAATAATATAGCATTGGTTCTTCACCAAATCCAAGGTTTATTGAGATAGTATCTCCAATAATCCTTATAGAATATTTTTCATTCCATGAGAACATAGGTTGATCATCTAGAAAAATCATGAATTCTAAGCTAACCAAACTAGTAGGTAACATATATGTATCCAGTTATAAATAATCTTCATAATTAAGAATATAATCATCATTATCAAAATAATTATCTTTAATAAAAGCATCAATATGTTCATCACAATAAAAAATAATCTAATTTTAATTTAAATCAAGAATTTTAGGCCTAAATATTTCTAAAAAAGAAAACTTTATATTACATTCTATTTCACTTATTATAAGGTTTGAAGTAAAAACAAAAAGTTCATCATCACATAAATTAAAATCTCTGAGAATGTTTGTGATATTAAAAGCTTTAAAAAATTCATGAGAAGACCAAACCTTTTGAGTATAGTGATTAAGATGAGTTTAGTTTTTCTTATAAATTTTTCCTACTTATCTAATAACTAATTCAAAATTGTCAAAAACTTCTAAGTGTTTAACATTCAATTAAATAGCTTTTCCGAACCAAGACATAGAGCTTCAAACTCTACTATATCATTAGTAGTATCAAAAAATAACTTACAAGCATAATGATATATTATAAAAATGGGAGAAATAAGATAAATTCTTGTTTCACTACCAACTTTTTAACAAGCACCATCAAAATACAAATTCCATAAATCATTCATGAAAAAAAATTGTTGTTATTGTTCAAGTTCATCAAGATGGGCCATAGTAGGAGGCATTGAGTCAATAGGGTTACTAGACCAATCTTCTCCTCAAATAAAGACAATTTCATTTCAAATTGAAATCCAAGTGGTGTCTTTTTCAACAAATGCAATAGTTGCTTTCTACCAGTTTCTACTCAAAAAACATCTCATAATTACTAGGAATATCCAAAATATGAATATTAGTCATACACCTAATTATCTCATCTTGTTCAACTTTAATTACAAGATCTCAAAACTCACATCAATTTTTTGTGTGACGAGATTCAAAACCAATTAAATTTATATTATATGTTTCATAATAAATACCTCACTAATTAGTTGTAAATCTTGGCATAATAATCTTTAATGCACTTTTATCTAAAATGTAGTTATATATGACTTTGTTTGCAGTTTTTATAGATATATAAAAAAAGTGGTATATAATCTATAGGAGGGTCATAAATTTGAGCAAAAAAATAGACTAAGTATGCTCATAAATTTTAATTTCTTTCTAAAATCTTAGAATGTTCTTAGAATTTATATTTTAATAACCTTGTTAATTTTTTAAATTGTCCTAGAAAACTAGAAATTTATAATAATGAAAATTCTTCCTTAATAGATGATAAATCATCAATAATAGTATAATCTCGTACATCCAAATGTCGTATATGCATATAATTTTTAAGTTTAAAATAATAATATTGAGAATTATTAAAACTTGTTAATAAAAGATCATTGTGTTTGAGATTCATTGCAACATTATCTAATGTTACATTATTTTGTATATTTTTACCTTTATATTGGTTTTGAGTAGAATATTGATTATTATTTGATGTATTGGAAGAATATCTTTATCTATTAGTAACAACATAAGCATTTATGATTTTAGTATCATCTAAAGATTTACCAATCCCACAATTATTTATATTGTCAGCTAGATCAAATAAGATACTTTCCTTGCTTGAATATATCTTTTAATTTTTTTAACATCTACACAGCTATTTGGGTCATGGTGTAGTTCAAAAATGTTACAGTAAATAAAATTTTCTTCATTTTGATTATTTTAATGAAATGATGACTTACTTGATGAAGATGGTTTATCATTTAATTGTATCTTGATGGCAACTAGTTCATTGCTAAGATTGTTAATAGCTTTTACAATTTTTACATTATCTAAATTTACTCATGTCATATTTATATCATTAAAACCTACTCCTTTCAATTTATTTTCATATTCTATGCATAAAATTATAGTTTCATTGTAATCTATAATATCTTTATTTTCTACAGACATTTTATATTTTATAGGTAAAACATTATAAAAATGTAACCTTGATAACTTCTTATATGGCCAAAAATTAGGTGAATGTTTTTGATGCAATCTAGTAAATCTATATATGAACCCATAAATGGTTTCACCTAAATCAATTGAAATATCAACTAGTTCATTTAATAGATTTAAATTCTTTTTAGAATTACCAAAACATAACTCTAACCAGTCTTCAATACATTTCCAAGTGCTAATAACATTTTTTTAAAGACTAATAAATGTTTGGTATCCTTTACCTTCCAAATTATGCAAAAAAATTCTAAGAGAAACCTTTTTGTTAGCAATACAAGGGTAGCCAAAACTAATTAAAAAACATCTAAATTATCCTTCTATGACTCACCAGGGCTTCCTAAAAATTTAAGAATGTTAAGTGCCATTAATGAAGATAACTTAATTAGATGATTACTAATATTGATTATGTTTTGATGAATCCAAGGATTTACTAAAATCTATGCAATGTTTTCATCTGAATCATTATCCTCATTAGTCACTTTAGCTGGATCTTCATTATTTTGAAGACCTAGAATCAAATCTTAGACCTTCTATTGATGTTCTTGTTCTTCTTCCATCTGAATTTTTAACTATTATAATTATTTGATCAGATTGATCATAATGAGCAATAAAATATTTAGGATGAAAGGAATAAGAAAGAAATTGAATTCTAGGCTGAGGATTAATGTGGAAGATGTCTTCTCTTTCAAGTTTAGTTCTAAAATTGTTTTATTGAATATGAATTTGAGTTTCACATGTAAGAATTATGTGAACGTCAATAATTTATCCTTCTTCTAATTCTCCATTAAGTATTTAAATAATATAAATTAAATCACAAGGCTTATTATACCAATCAAAATGTGTAAAACTAGAAGCAATGTCAACCTCCTCTTTATAAATATTAATTAAGTGTTGGATAACTAAGTGTGGACATCTAATGGTCATGGGAAACAAAAAAATAATATTTCTATCTCTAGTTGAACCACCAAATCTACTTATGATTAAAATTATTATCAATGAATAATCCCTTTCACTTATCATAAAGGTTAAAGTGGAATTGTATCGGTTTAATATATTTTTTTTTTAAAGATCACAAGGGATCTAGAATATGCCTAAAATAGGTTTTAAATGATCTAGGATAATAACAAGTATGTGAAATACTCAACAATACTCCATTATCAATTTAAAATTTGATGTTATCTTTAAAATAAGGAAACAAATGTGAATATGTAATCAATCTTATCTAACATAGAAGACCTGTAAATAAGATAAACTCTTGAAGGAAATATCTTTATTCCTTATGAATGTTTATGAATAAACAACTGATATAATATGTTTATACCTAAATCAAAATAGGTCCAATCAAAATACACAAAAATATATAAAATACATGAACAAAATATTACAATGAAATCCAAAGAAAGAGACAAATGTAACAACAAACACATTAAGAGATAACAAATGAACTAAACCCATGAAAGAAGAAAAAACAAACAAAATAGGAAAACAAAATCAATCTAATAAATAAAATAAATCTATCATTAAGATAAATCCACAAAAAATATTCATAAATAATCTAATAAAAATTACATAAACAAAGATGAAATAAAAGAAGGAAAAACTAAGTCTAGTCTAAGAACTAAAAGTTGATTTAAAAAACATTGATATTAAGTAAATAACTTAAGTTAATTGAAGTTAGATAATTTTACAGTTAACAACTAAAATTTAGAAAAAGATAATAATAATCTAATTCTAAAATTTATCAAATAAACTAACTAATATTCAAACTATTCTTAATTAAACAAACTATTTAAATTAAAACCTAAATTAAAGGTAAACAAAGATTTTGTTAGTTTTCAAATAAAAAAATGTTTTAATACGTAAATAAAATTTTATGGAGAAACATCATTTTTGATACCAAATTACTTAATATAAGAACTATTACAATATGAATTGATCAAAAAACATGTTGCACATAGCGAAGTATTCATCAATATTTAGGTCATGTAGTCGGATTTTGAACATACGACTGAAAATCAACAATCATCATAATATATTAAACATAACATTCTTCAAATAATGAATTTATAAATTGAACAAATAAATTTGGATACACCTGTGCTTATTAATCAATGTACTTAACCATGAAAGAAAGTGTCCTTGATCTATATACAAGAGTTGTTTATCTCATAGATATTGTATAGAAAGAAGTATGAAGATGAACTAGAAATGAATCCAAAGTCTTTAAAAATACCTATGAAATGTTCTTCATTTTTATATGTCACATTGATCTTATTTTAAAATCAATTTCTCTAAATATTGTTGAGAAATAGGCTATAATTGACTTTAGCTAGTTATTAGTTATGACTTAATTTACTTTAATTAGGTCAATTAAATTTTAGTTATCACTTAACTCATTTTAAACTTTTAAAAATGAGTCTTATGATCAAAATTAAAAATAATAAATCAAGGAGACCAACTCTAATTAGTTGAGGGTCCTAAAACATTATAATCACCTAAATAAAAAAATTTACATGAAATATCTAAAATAACATATGTCATTTAAATGAAAAATATCACGTCTAACATTTAATCAATATATACATTTTCAAATAGTATATATATGAAAATTTATTAAAACATGAAACTACTATAATTAAAAAATTAAAACAAAGTATCTAATAAGTATCAAGAAGTAGCAAAATATCCATGGTTACTTCTACTCATCTTATAAATATAATAACATTTGAATTGAATAAGTGTATAACCCTTATCAGACATATATTTAATAAAACTCGTATTGGTTATTGGGAACTTGATAAACTTATTTTCATTTTAATCTTATTCATCATCCACCTCCAACTTCATTTTTTTAACCATCCTTATGACTATTGGTGATACTGAAGGAGTAATTTCTTGAATTTTTTGGTTTAGAGGTACTATTTTCTCTTTCTTTAACAAATGATGATTAAAATATGCAAGGTTAAGCCTAGATAAAGTTGCATATAGACTAAAAATTTTAGGTAATATAAGTTTTTAGTTCAAAGTCACTAAAGCATGAGAGTGAGAGTGTAACTTACCAACTTCTTGTAAGTCATTTTTAGGCAAATGATCATTTTGATGAAGAAAATAATGGAAAAATTAATTATCTAGTGATTGTAAAATGGTTTGCATTATCTTAGAACCACTTAAATTTCCATGTCTATATGGATGAGTCTTGTAATAAGTACTTCTCCAACCTCAATTTTCTCTAGCATTTTTAGGGTAAAATGACAAGGATTCAAGAGCATTCTAGAAAGTGGGATCAGCTACATCAAAATGATTGACATACGAGTTCCCCTACTAAAAGGTCTCGATAAATTATTATCTAACCTCCTATGAACATAGAAATGACCTCTTGACACAAAACTGTGACAAAGTGATTTTTCCCTATTCTCAAGTTGATTTATTCTCCATGCATTTCCTTGATCATTATTTGTATTAGCATTTTCCATGCTAACATTATGAAAGGTAAAATAAATCCATCAAATATCTTTGCAAACCACATACCAAAATCTACAACCCCATATATTCAATGTCTACAAATATATAAATTTTGATAAAGATTGAAATTTAAAAAATAATATATCATCATAAAAGAAATACTCAAAACTAAAATAAACACCCATAAAACTCTATCAACTTTTAGCAAAGGATCAATTGATAAAAATATAAACTACTTTTATTAATTTACAAAACTGTCTATCCTTCAAAATTTTGAAAACCTCCAAATATAGTTTTTTCAAATTTTAAGTAACATAAAAATTTCAGTTCCATATTCTGCAGTCACAATTTTCTTAACATAATTTTTATATCAGTGATAGAGAAAAATCATTTGACATTAGAATGATATTACTGAATTTATAGTTTTTAAATCATATAGTGAAAAACATTTCTAAAACTTGAACTCTCTTGATATTTCAAACAAAGATGTTAATGAAAAATCTAAAAAATTAGAGATCTATAACTTTCTTCAAAACCAAAGAAAACAAAATGCCAAACCAACAATATGTACAAAACTCATATTCGAATACCAACTAAATCCAAAATTCATATCAGTAATTTATAATAAATTCAAATATTTCAAAGTCATTCTCTTCATATACAAAGAAATATATTTCTTCAATGAAACTCAAATGCAAATATATCAAGATTTCTATATTAATCATAACCTAATATTTTTAAACAACTTGTGCTCAAACCAAAACCATTTTATGATGAACTTCATGCAAAAAAGTTTCAAATATTTCTCACAAAACTCTCTAAATCTTCTTCTCAGACCCACATCAAACAACTTGCATCTCCATAATCACCTCATAATAGACTATTTTGAAATGTTTTTCAAGAGTAAATGACATGCAGACATAAATTCATCAATTTTATTCCACAGAATAACACATCTATTTACTACATGTTCCAAAATCATTCTACAATGAATGTTTTTCTTCAAATAATGTGAATTAAAATCTATATTATTCTTCATTAAAGAAAATAAAACACTTACATGCAAAACGGACTACATAAACCATTAAACAACTTCTTTCAAACTTATAAAGACCATAATACATTGTAGCTAAGTTTCCATCATACCTCATTCTTTTCTTTGCTCATGAAAATGAAGCAAAATCAATAGCTAACTTGGAAATTTTTCAAAAAACATCTAATTTATTCTCCTTGGCACCAACACTTCACTTTCATAGTGAGCTTGTCACAAAATAAAAACTTTCCAATACTTATCTCTGACTTTGCCAAACTTTTAATAATATTGACAAAACTAGTGACGACGAAAACTACCACTAAACCACCATCTAAAAAATTGATTGAATTCATAGTACACAAAATTTAAATGCCAAATATTATGGGCACATCAACTAGATCCAAATATATTTACCAAATCCCTAATCACATTAAAACCATATAAACTTTTGCTTAATAAAATTTTAACCATACTTCAAACTCAAAACCAACTTAAGCAAACATTTCACCACCTTTGCATTTACCAAAATAGCTGCATAAGTCAGACATCTCATTGTAACCACTATCAATGTAATGAGCATCTGACCTTTATAAAAAATTAAAGACTACCTTATTATTCAAAAAATTATGAGCTTCGACCCCTATGTCATGAGGCAATGATTTTTATGTGAAATTATTTGAAGTATTAATTTTATTTGGAGACTCTTAGAAACATTTAGGTTTCAAAAATCAATAACACTTATATATTTGCTTTGGGTAAACCATTGGGTTTAGAAACATCTATTTTAACTTATGATAATACAAATATCATCCATTCAATAATGATCAAGTGAAACCAACTAATCACATTTACATTCAACCATTAATCATAAATGTTACCTATTTGATGAACATATATATCACAAAAAGATTTTGAATTTGATCATTAACTGATACTCATAAGGAATGCATTTTGTTCATATGGATATATTAAAAAATTTCATTGAATCCATGAAATACTTTTGAAACCACTTTGTAGTGCACAGTAATAATTTAAGGAAATACATAGTCATAATAAGCATTTAAACATAAAATTCATATTCAAATGACATAATGAACTAAGTCTGCAACTGGTAATTTCAGACGTTACGGTAATGTCATCAATATGACATAATCATTTCAAAGTATTTGTTTTATAAAATAAAAAGAGAGGTGTAAAAAATAGGCTCAACACATTCATCTCAATCATTTTCTAGTTAAGTCCTCATTTACATTATTTATTGTTATTTGTATAAAGGTCAAATTTAATCAATTCTTTAACAGATCAGTGGTTGTATTTATTACTTATTTCTACACTGATGTACTATATTTAGACTTCTAATAACATAAGATTTACATTCATATAAGTTTTAAAAGGTTAAAATAGTTTCTTCTTATATCCTTCCACATACATACAATTCAATCATGGGACATAATAGTATAATCTTGTATTTATTTATCCTTGGATCAACACAATCATTGGAACTTTCTTCATGTTTCCTCATAATTATTGAATGGGTAATGTTCATCCTTCAAAACAGTTCTAAAAGACATCCATGTCTTAATAAACATCCAATATTTCTCACATTGAGTGCTTAAATTTTCATACTAGTTAAACATTAAAATAAACTTCTTTGTCACTCTGAATGGTACCTTATTATGTTAATAAAATGATTAACAAAGAATTAGTCCTAAAGTTGTTGAATCCATCCAAATGATGTTGTGGTATTGATTTTATCTTCAAACATTGTGATGCCAAAATAGACTTGTACTATGAAAAGTGTTTGTTACTAAAACAATGGATGTGGAGGATGCATAAAATAAAATTTTCCTTGCGGTCCAAGTTGCATCATGACCTCAAGGAATATGCCAATGAGTTCACTATGATATTCTTAGAGGGCATCCAAAATGCATTTTGCAATGGATGGGAATGCTTAGTGAGTATTCTATGGAAATCACCCATCTTTTGTTTGATAAAACATTGTTATGGATAATATAAAATATTTCCCACCAATATTTCTTATCTATCATATTACACTCATGTGTTTACAAGAGTACGAGAGCAAAATGTAGATATCAATAGTTTTCACCATGGGGCTTGGGATGCTAGTATGGTGGAAAACCCTAAACATGGAAACAAAACAATTGTTAATTAATATACAAGGTAAAACTTATACCATATTAAAGTTAGATACATTTAAATAAGCAATATTATCATAATAATACAACTTCTATTTTATTTTAAAAAATAGAATTGTAAATTTATCAATAAAATATGAAATATATATCATGTAATTATAAGAGGAATTAATTTTTACTAATTTACCTAAATTAAAATAAATTTAAAAATATATAAAATACTATATAAACATGATATACTAACAATCTACTCAATAAATTAACTTATAATCTGTTGAATTCAAAATGTTTATGATATATATTATTTTAAAAAAATTAAAAGAAATTAATTAAACAACAAATGCAAGGTTAAACAAGAATCCAAGTGTCTTATCCACTACCCTAGGATGGCTAGGACCCAATGCAAAAAAAAAGAAAAATCAAAATCAAAATCAAATCGTACGTGAAAGATGTTTAGTATAAAATGCAGTGTATAGTAGTTTTACTCTCTGAAGAAGATATTTTTGTTGGTAAAGTGGATTTCTTTTGAATTTGAAAAATTCTTCAATTAAGATTTATGTTTTACTCTTTTTAATTTTTATATAAAAAATTTAAAACTTCGTATTATGTTTTAAAAAAGTTAAACGATTATCAATCAGTTAATGTTTAATATATAAATTTTATTAAAAAATAAAATATTCGTTTAACAAAATTTTATTTTAAAATAATGTGATGAATAGTCAACCACATATTCTAAATACTTAAACGTGTGAATGCAACGTATATAAAATTATATCACTAAATTTATTTCAATCTCTTAAAACGTGTGAATGCAACGTATAGAAAAATAGTAGACGGTAAATATAAATTCTTGTAAAATTATGTCAATCTCTTAAAACGTATGATAAAGGTCATTATGAAGTGAAGATAGCTAGAACTGTCACTTTAACCATTTCCCTAAGTTTTCGCTAATAAATTATGTGAAAAATAAATATATAGTAAATTGAAATTCTTATAAAATTGTCTCATTAAAAATTCGTACTCTATGATAAGGATGGCATAACCATACACAGTTTACTTATCGATTGCTGTAGGCTGCCTATGAATTAATTGCTCGAGGGGAAGGTACCTATGACATTCACAGAACATAAAATTGTGTGACCCCTCCTTCATAGATGGATTAATTTGTTCTGAGCTGCATAATAGGCCAAAAGTACGGGTGGAAATTGTCGTCCAACACGTTGGTCCCGCGGACAACCTGAAATTTTCGCAAATAATGTGATAATAGCAAGAGGCAATGTAAAATGATGTCACTGCTTTTAAAAATGTTGAAAACGGATACCATAGCTAAATCTGCGGATGTGGGCTGAAAGATGCTACAAAACGTTGATATCCAAACAAAACATTTATGGTGCTACGTAACAATTATAAAACTGCGTTGAGATTTTGTTAAATGTAGCTTTCAACTCAATGTGCTTCGTATGAAAACATCAGTCCTAGATATGATGTATTACGGGATTATTTATTTATTATATTATGAGAATTTTTAAAATCTGAAAGGTGACTGATAAGAGGCAAGGCTCGAACCCAAAATGACTGGGTGATAGGCCCCAACACAACAACTGCACCCCAGCCCATGGCCTAGTATTAGGCTAGTTTTTCCAAAGTCCAGTCAGGCCGTTTTAACTCGAGAAAATGATTATTGGAATTCGTGCATCTCTTTTTCACAATTTTGCGTACTAAAATAATATACCAACGAAGTAGTCCTACCCAATTGCTATATAAAGCATTACTAATGTTGGATGGTAAGCAATATCCAAGAGACCGCATTCCTAATGTGCAAAAATTAAAATCGAAAGAAAGTGGTAATCATATGGTGTTGATGGAGCTTCTGAATCGATTTAATTTAATTTAGATATTAATGCTCATAAGAGGTTATGAAATGTTCGAGAGGATTGAAAAACATATTATTTACAATTATTATATTAAGGAAGTGTCAAAAACATTTTCAAAAAATATAGAAAGAGAAATAAAATTAATCAGAAACCATAATTTTATTATTTGAGGGTTATAAATCTTCAAACTAATAAAATGTGTGTTGTCTTATAGATCTACACTAAGTTAGTTGGGCATATGGTCTCTTAAAATTCCTTAAGTCCGTTAGTTAGAACTAAAAATTGATATTTTTGGAAGTCAATGTGTGTGAGACATTAATTTGAGTATTCTTTGTCAAAGTTGAAATGTTTCAAGAATAAACAAGGCTAAACATTTCTTGTCCTCATACCAAGTGAAACTCCTTAAGGATCCATGGGAATCTCTAAAAACATAACATGGTATCTTTTATGAATTGCTTAGTAGATAGAGCACTTGAATTTAAAATTCTCTTTCACATTCAAGTTGTAGAAAACATAATCAATGTATACACTCATCCTATGGGAGGTTATGTTAAGCTTCCATTCGAAATTCATAAGAGTGAACGTGAAACTGACCTATAGGTAACTTTAAACATGATCGAAACATCTTCTTCATATACCTAGGAATTTGATTTCGATCATCATGAAAGCATGAATAAAATTTGAAATAATGATGTTTTGGTTTAAAAGTCACTTTGAGATTAAACTATCTTTCAATTAAGATTTACTAACCTCTTCACGAATACCTTTGTTGACTACATGTTTAGTGAGTTGAGGAGTGCTAATATAATATCCAAATGGTGTTAGTATTTCTATATCAATATCCACATTTTGAAGGAAATCCATAACTCTTGCATACCACTAAGATTTGAATCCATGGTTGTCAAGTTGCATAAAAGATTGAAGTGTTAAGAATGGATACCTTATATGATGAAAGAAAGAATATGTAATGCATTGAATCCTATGCAACATAGTCATAACCTAGTAAAAGAAGGATATAAAAAGTGGACACATCCCAAACTCTAAAATAATAATTGAGTTAGGAACCATTCTTTTGGATTGAATGTTCTTTCATAACAAAGAGATGAAAATGCTTTCTATGCATTTAAAATTATTTTTTCTCAATTATGGCCCCAAACCTCACATCCATATAATAGCATGGGACTAATTAATGTGTGGAAAAGTTGAATCTTTATCTGGATATCCTTACATTAGAGATTTTTAAAAAATATCTTTCAAAGGATGTTAATGCTACAAATAATTTTTGAAGTTTCACTTCTATTTCATGCACAAGTCTAAAAGTTAGT
>JARHVA010003219.1:1717500-1725000 GCA_037957365.1 Torreya grandis | reverse complement strand
ATATGGTGGTGAATAACATCAAGGATGAGTTTATTACATGATAATGACCCTTTATTAGGAAACAAATTAACCATTCTTGACTCAATAACATCCTTCTTACTATGAGTAAATTGTAGGTTTTAGACCAACTTCAAATTTGCATAAAATAGAAATCATAAGTTATTTTCATGAAATAAATTAATCCTCATGTTTATGTCAAATCAATATAATTTTACATCAAATCATGTCAAATAAACCTAAGAGATAAATCCAAGGTAGATGACAATATAATAAGTGTTGAAATACATGTTTAATGCAACCAAGACACAAATTCTTGGCCTCCATTAGACATTTCCACCTCTAGGACCTCTAATTAAATATTAATCACTTATATAAAACATATATAGGATAATTAATTTTTTTTCCATAAACATGACCACCAAATCCACCTAGATGAACATATTTATAGTTGTTTAGGAGTTTAAAAACACTAACAATATATATTATCAACATTGAAGCTACATTTGGAGGTATCCACCTCTTGTGATTCATGGATAAAAATTTGCACTAAAACCATATTAATAGTTTCAAATAATTCCTAATACCAATTTTTTTTGACATCATCCATGCCCATTTAGGAGATGTATTAATTATTTCAGTCTCAATAATGTCCTTCCCAATATGAGAAAATTTCATTTTTTAGGCCAAATTTAGATGTGCATAAAATGTAAATCTTAACTCTTTTTCATGAACCAAAGGAACCCTCAAGTTCATGTCAAATATTTATCATTAGATCATGTTGATCAAATCTAGGATAGAAATATGTGGTAGACATCATATTGATTAGTGCTGAAATGCATATTTTATGTAGTTAAGAGATAAGTTCTTTCCCTCTAAATAACATTTTCAACTATGGGACCTCCCCTTGAAATTAAATCACTTCTTACACATTTATATAGGAAAATTACATGTTAATCCATGATCATGACTTCCAATTCCACCTAGGTTTGAATTATTGTAGCTACCTATGAGCATAAAAACACTAACAATAAATGTTCATAATGTTGAATTCATGATTTGATATCTCCATCTTTGGTGCTTTGTAGCTAAAAATTGACAATTTTATCATTTTAGTGGTTGTAAATATCATCTAAGACCAATTTATTAGTTGTTGATCACATATAGTTAGGAGATAGAGTACCTATTTTGACCACATGAATGTCCTTCACAATATGATAATATTATGACTTTTTTGGCCAAATATAGACACGTATAAAATAAAAACCATAATCCACTTTTATGAATCAAAACAATGCTCATGTACATGTCAAATACCTATAATTTCACTCCATAGCATATTATTCAAACATAATATAGGAACATATGGAAGACACCATACTATTCATTGATAATATACATCTTTTATGAGAGTACAGAATCCCCAAAAACCCAAAATTAAAATAAGGAGATCATTGACCTATTAAATAAGTCATCACCAATTATTAGAGTTGATTCAAAAAATATAGGATCACAATGAGCTAAAAGGGTAAAAACAGTAAACAAAATGTGCAAAATTGGGCATTGGTCATAACTAGAATGTGCCAAAGATAATGTAAAGTTTAATATTATATGAAAGAGAAAATTCATACATATAAGTAATAGGAGAACTAGGTGAATTAGAAAATCCCTCATGGATGATGTATTAGGTCCACTTGACCATGAGTTTGGCATGTTAATAGTTTAGTGAAATTATAATGAAAATAACTTCAATGGAATGGGCACGATAAAAACACACTTTTGCACAAAGTGTCACTCCAAAGTGAGATACTAATAAAAAGTTATTGTTTTTATCATTTTATATATTTAATGTTATAAACTAAAAAATATTTCACAATATTTAAACTCATTAAGTTCCCAAAAATAGTTTACCACTTGATTAAAATGATCATAAGAGGATTTGATCCTAAGACCTCCCACTTGATAATGATCTACCAAAAAAAGATTTATCACTTCACCTATTATTTAGTTTGATAAATTACTTTCAAAACTTTATTTTAAACCATTTTTAAAGTTAATAAGAGAAACACAAAAACATCCCATAAATATTCATGTATGTTAGGGATGATGCATGTATCTAGTCAAAATCTTCAAAAACAAAATTTAGTAATTAATTTCTTAAAAACCTGGTGTAGGTTATTAAATGGGTGAAATAAAAAATATATTAAATGCTCATAAAAACTTGTTTTTTAGGCCCTATTATGATGTCCTAAAAAGATGTAAAACCTAATTTAAAAAGTACATCCTAGTCTAAGATGAAAGAGGTCCAAATTATCTATGTTATCTAAGAATCATATCTCATATTTCAATTTAAACATCCTCAAGCCTGTATAAAACCATATGATTGTGTAGATTATGAAGATATATTTCCAAGCCTCTCTTAAATCGAATAAAATAGCTATATAACCTAATAAAAAATTCTAAAATATACTATGAGATGGAATATAAGACTATTATCTAATTGTACAAATTGTCATATTATCAAAATTTGCTTCATATGGCCTATGGTGAGAGAGAATCATACACATGGTAGGTAGGCACCAATAGACCAACAAGTAGGTTTTTCAACAAAAGGAAATACGGCCTAGTATTGGGTGATTATTTTAAAATAGAGAGGAAATAAAGCTTGGTTTTCTATTTTTGTATGCTCTCATATTTTTATTTTGATACATGTATAGTCTAAAATAGTAAAAAAATATACATAAATTACCTTAAAATATTTGAGAATGTATTTAAACATGGGACTAAAAAATAAGAGAAAAATAGTACAACCTAGTATCTATATGGCATGGTCAATGGCTCAAAAAGATAGATAAAAATACATACACAAAACCACCCCAATGAAAATGAATGATATGGCCTATATAATAATATATTCAATAAATTCAAATGTAAATATTCAAAATAAAAACATATATTTTGATGACTACAAACTATAACAAAGGGACAACTTAGACATGCTGAGAAATGACTATATCAAATGACAATGACACCATGATAGATTTTGGAAAACTCTTTAACTAATATCTCTCTAATAAATTATTACCAAAACCATTAAAACTTCATATTTTCACATAAATAATATACTATAAATTATCTATAAATATATTAGATAATGCTAAAATTGTTCTCCATATGAATTGGTCAACTTTCAAGTGAATGAATAGGTGAATAGATACATATACAATTGAAATATAGGTGAATCACAACCATACCATGTATGTAGGACTATCTTCCAAAAAATATGTGGAATAAAGGAATCAAACCAACATCCTCATACATGTAGGATAAAATTCCTCAATGTACACAAAAATCACCTAATCAAGCTAACAATAAATGTTTATGAAAAAATAGGAAATGAAAAATCTTACACTAATAGTATGTGTATGATTTATCTTCCCTTGTAATAAATGATATGAAAATGAACTCTTCAAGGTTGAAACCATATTAGGGCTTGTGCTAAATGAATTTTTTTTAAAGGAAATAGGGGAGTGTAATGAGTTAAAATGAGCCCAATCACACATTTTAGGATTGAACACTGCCCAAGTATCTTGATTATTTTGAAGAGGCAATCAAGTGAACACATATTTCTACCACCTAAAGTGCATAGTTAAACAATTATCCTTCCTACATGTATACATCTATAGATGTCTTGAATACTTGGTAATGTTTTTCTTCACTCAAATAGAATATAATTGTTACTTGGATAAAGGGTGCTTCAAATTAATAGAATCACAATTAAAAATAACACAGAATATTTTATCAATGTGTAAAAGTATAAGTGTGATCCAATGGTCGAATTTTAAAATAATATAATAAGTGGCTTAGAGGTGCTTTTATAACAATCTAAATATATGAAGCCTCATGCTACCTTTTATAAAAATGTGGACCGACATTTAAGGTAGAGTTAAAATTTAAAAAGAGTCATTGTTGGTAGAAGGACAAGATTGACCCATAAAGGATGGGATTAAATATATATTCCAACACATTCAAAGAAATTCTATCCTGAAAGGGTGATGTTTGATGTTGATAATTTGGAATTTTTATACAAATGCTTAAAGTGGTTTATAAAAAAAAAGTAATATTTTTTGTAGATATAAAAAACAACTTATAATGAATGTATTTGTATAGATATGTAGGATAGAGTGAGGTGGGTAAATAGGGCCAACTAAATTTCTAAATTTAATTAAGGTAAGAGTGGGCCAAAATTTACGTTATGAATTATTCATGAACAAATTTGAGTATCTACACATAGTTTTACTACATAGATAATGAATAATTCCAACCCACACTAACCTTGAAATCATAGATCAAAAGAGCATATCAATGAATTATAAAGACATTAAAAAGGTTATACATTTCTATCAATTAGAAAAAAATAAGGTTAATTAGAAATTTTAATGATAAGTTTTGATAAGATTTTTTTTTTTTTTTTTTTAAAGGAACAAAAAATATATGCAATGTGCATCCACATCATACACATGCAAATTTATCATAATAATTTCAACATTTTCATCAAACTTAAGGTCATTTTAACTTACTAAGGAAGTGACAAATTGGAAAAATAATATCAAACTCCAAAAATAATGAAGTAGTTCATACCAGTTTTAGGATCATTTTAAATATAATGTTTCACTCTTTATAAATGTTTGATAACTGATAATGGCTGAATTTTAGCTAAATGATTGAAATGGGATTAAATTACATTCATATATCATCTATCAGTGCATAAAATTCATATCATGTGTGCCAAAAGTAACCATTACACTTGAGTTCTTAAAACAAAAATGAATAAATAACACCCAATGAGAGATAATGGGGAAAAAATACATAAAAGGTGGTATATAATAAATTGGAGGGTCATAAATTTGAGTAAAAAACATAAACTGAGTATGCTCATGATTTTTAATTTCTTATTTAAATCATAGAATGTTCTTAGAATTTATATTTTAATAGCCTTGTTAATTTTTTCTAGTTGTCCTAGAATATTAGAAACTTGTAATAATGAAAACGCTTCCTTAATAGATGATAAATCATTAATAATAGTATAATCCCCTACATCTATATGTCATATACGCATATAATTTTTAAACTTAAAATAATAATATTAAGAATTATTAAAACTTGTTGAGAAAGGATCATTATGTTTGGGATTCATAGCAACATTATCTGATGTTACATTATTTTGTATATTTTTACCTTTATCTTGGTTTTGAATAGAATTATGATTATTTAATGTATTAGAATAATATCTTTATCTAGAAGTAACAACATAAGAATTTTTTATTTTAGTATCATCTAAAGATTCACCAATCCCACAAATATTTATATTGTTAGCTAGATCAAATGAGATACTTTCCTTGCCTAAATATATCTTTAAATTTTTTTAACATCTACACACCTATTTGGGTTGTGGTCTAGTTTACAAACATTACAATAAATAACTTTATCTTCAATTTGAATATTTTAGTGAAATGATGACTTACCTAATGAAGATGGTTTAGCATTTAATTGTCTCTTGATGGAAACTAGTTCATTGCAAAGATTATGAATAGATTTTATAATTTTTGCATTATCTAAATTTTCTCATGTCATAGTTATATCATTAAAACCTACTCTGTTCAATTTATTTTCATATTCTATGCATAAAGTTATAGTTTCATCGTAATCTATAATATCTTTATTTTCTATAGATGTTTTATATTTTTATGTAAAGCATTATAAAATGTGAAAATAATAGTTTCACCTTCAATCTCTTACACCATTCCTTCCTTTAATGTTATAAAATGAGAAAAAAAAACACTTGAAATGATTTTTAAAAATTAGAATATTGAATTCGACATCATTTTGATAATTGTACAAATCAAGAGAGGTCTAAGATAATATTTGAAAAGTATTTCATGACCTGGTAATACTCTATAAACCTTTATCACTCTTGAACCAACTTGAACATGACTTGAGATAATTAGACAAGAATAATATTAAAATGAATAATTACCTTAACCTTTCAAAAAAAACCTTAAAATTTTATAAAATCACATTGTAAAAGGATTATTTCATGAATACATTGAAAGGATTGATAATAATACTAAGTCACTAGAGTTCATTTCTGACTAGACCACCCTAAGAACTTTGTAAAATACTAAGGAAGACACTCCCTACTTCCATGGGACCAACATGAGTATGAAAAATCCTCTTTTATGGTTACAAACAAAGTTAGGTAAATCTAGAAGTAAATTTTTGAATTTTTCTCACGAATGGTAACCAGTTTTGGCTAACACTTCAGTGGGGAGAACTACATTATGCTTGATCCCTATTCAGAGTATTAGTATGTAGTAAAATCTCATCATAATGGGGTGTTTTTGGATGTTCAGCCTACCAAACTAATAACACACATTACTCTTTGTATCAAACAAATATAATGAAAACATGAAGGACTAGGTTTTACTCAAAAAGTTAGTCAAACTAGGCAATCTATAGGGTCTTAGAAATCAAGGGCACTAGAATAGGCCTAAAAAACATCAATACTAATGCACCTTGAAGGTTAGAATAGTTATACACAAAGGAAAAAACTACCAAAATAGTGACCCTAGTGCCACAAATGTTACTATCTAATTAGAGTGCTACTGTCTGGAAGGGGATTTGACACATAGATATTATTTCTGAAACATAGACTAACATAAACCTTAGTTTTTAGCCTTTATATCATTTTATTGATGATTAAAATTATTACATAAATAAATCATCTATTTTTCCTATCATGAAGGTTAAAGTATAATTATACCAATTTATTAGTTTTTGGTCTAAAATATCACAAGGAATCTAGAAGATGTGTAAAGGGGTTTTTTAAATGATCTAGGATAATAACAAGTATGCCAAATACTCAAAAATACACCGTTATCAATTTATAAATAAAATATTCTATTTGAATAGGGAAACAAATGTGATTATGTAATCAATCCTACTGATAAAGATGACCTATGAATTAGATAAATTCTTGAAAAAAAGATTTATGTTCCTTATGAATATTTACCAATCAAAAGATGATATAATATGTTTATGCCTGACTCAAAAGAGATCTAGTGAAAAGAATCAAAATAATTGAAAGGAAATATAAAAAATATTACAATGAAAACCATAGAAAGATATATATATATATATATATATATATATATATATATATATATATATATATATATAACAACAAACATATTAAGAGATAAAAAATGAACTAAATATAAGAAATAAAACAAAACAAGCAATATAGGAAAATAACATTAATCTAATGAATTAAATAAATATATTAATAAGAGAAAGCCATAACAAACCTATGGAAATAATATAATAAACTTAATGTAACAAGGGAAAAATAAAAGAAGGAAAAATTAGGTCTACTCCAAAAACTAAAGGATGATTAAGAAAACAAAGATGTTAATTAAATAATTTAAGTTAATTAAAGTAAGA
>JARHVA010003219.1:1677500-1712500 GCA_037957365.1 Torreya grandis | reverse complement strand
CAACACTGGGAACCTTGCTATCTAGATTTAGTAATAGAATAAGGTCGTAAAATATAAAACATGATTATTAAAGACAAAATACCTAAGAGTACAATATAGGTTAACTTTTTCTCATGTAGGTAGATGCAAACTCCTTTATTTATGAAAATTTAAGGGATGAAGTGTTCTATCAACATGACACAAAAAATAGGAAGAATAAGAAATGGAATATTGGGATCAATAAGCAATCAATTAATAAATAATTAAACATATTTTTTGAAAACAAGTAATACTTTTAAAACAAATTAATAACCATTTTCAAGTTTACTTACAAAACAAAATTGAATCATGTCATGTAAATCATCATATCATTACTAAATACTTATATAAATATTACAGTTTCCATTTACTTTACTTTCTCTTGAAGAATTTTGTTGAGGTAACCAAAAATGATCCATTCAAAGAAAAAAATAAAAAGGAAATAAACACAAATAAAAAGTAATAAAGAAACGAAATAAAACCAAAAAGAATAACAAAAAAATAAAGATCTATTGAGTAAATAGTTTTAAATGATGGCCATTGACTGAATAACGCAACCAATTTCCTTCTAAATCTTGTAAATGAAATACATTTTCACCAAGTATAAAAACAATTCTATATGGTCGTAACCAAATCAAATCAAATTTATGATGCTTACCTAGATCTTCATGTGCTTTATCCTAGTAAAATTGAGATCTCTAACCTTAATTGTTTTATTTGAAACTTTTTTTTCAAAAAAATTCTTTAAATTTTATTTGGCTTCTTTCAACTTGTGCAAAGTAGTAAGTTTAATTTCATCTATTACTATTAAATCATTTTATCTTTGTTCAACTAGACTTGTATCTTTTGATAAGTACTATAAAGTTGTATTAGTAGATGATTTTTGTAATTCTATTAGAAGTGTAGCTTCAAAACCATAAGTCATCATAAAAGGAAATTATATTATAACTGATTTGATAATAATTTTATTAGCCCATAATGCCTCAAATATTTTAAGATGCCAATGTTGTTTGTTTTCACAGACTATTTTCTTCGTGATGTAAATTGTATTTTTATTTGTGGACTCAACTTGTCCATTATCTTGAGGTTAATACTTAATAAAATAATTAAAAATAATCAAATAACTTGTTATAAATTTTAAGTATTCATTAGAGGCAAACTAAGGACCATTATTTGAGATAATCTCATAAGGTACACTAATTCTAAAAATAATATGATAATAAAATATAATTACTTCAGATGTCACTAAACTTTTTAAAACATTTTCTTCAGGTCACTTTGTGAAATAATCAGTCATTATTAGAATATATCTATGACTGACATAAAAAGAAAGATAAATATCAGATATAAAATCAATCCCCCATTTTAAAAATGATTTTTTTAGAATAATGAGATTCAAAGGTATTACTGATAATCTATCCCTACTAGCAAATAATTAACAAGGCATACAAGAACATAATAACTTATAAGCATTTTAAAATAATGTAGGACAATAATAACTCGCACATAAAATATTATAAATTATATTTTTTGTATCATGAGTTATACATCTTATCAATACACCATCTTGATATATATATATATATATATATATATATATATATATATATATATATATATATATATATATATATATATATATCAAATAGAAAAAATTTAAATGCCTGCACTCTTAATGACCTTTGTCTTTCATCTAAATTTTTAGGACAAACTTAGTTTTATGAATAATATATATGGTCATGATACCAATCATCTTTTTCTAGTAAACACTCTCAATCTTTCATTTCAAGTCCAAACTTAAAAGTTTTTTAAAAAATAGTAACTTTCATAGATTGAAAATGAGGTTTAACATTTAAAGAATCATCAACTAATAAAACTAAGACATTAGTACTAGAAAAATCATTTTCAACCAAATGCTTTTCTAATTCATTTCCTTTGATAGTTTTAGATATTTCAAACTCAAGGTTGACTTCTTGGATTCTTAAAATCCACTTTGCTAACCTTCTTAGAATAGTAAGTTGCTTCAAAATATAGGAGAAAATGGGCACATTGGATCTTATGACCACTTTATTTTTCATTAAAAAATGATAAAATTTAACTAAAAAAGAAACTAAAAATAAAACAAACTTCTTGATAACAGGATACCTAGTTTTTGTATCTTTTAAGCCCTGACTCATGTATCCAATATGTCTTTCAATATTAGTTTTATCCTCTTGTGTAATTACAACACCTATTTCTTTATCTATAGAATTAATATAAATAATGAAATTCCTAGAGAAATTAGGTTTAACAAGCATAAGTGCACTTTCAATAACATTATTCACACTATTAAAATCAAAATCAGCTCTTGCAACCCATAAAAATAATTAATTTTTCTTAATCATAATTTGTAAAGTATTCGATTTATCAGAAAAGTTTGATATAAACTTTTGTATAAAATTTATTTTTTCAAAGAATGACCTAAGACATGATTGATCTTTAGGTGGTAACATCTCTTTGATTGCTTTATCACATTTAGGATCAATTGAAATTTCATCCTTAGAAATAATACTCCTTAATAACTTACCTGTGCTTATTAATCAATGTACTTAACCATCAAAGAAAGCGTTCTTGATCTATATACAAGAGTTGTTTGTCTCATAGATATTGTATAGAAAGAAGTATGAAGATGAACTTGAAATGAATCAAAAGTCTTTAAAAATACCTATGAAATGTTCTTCGTTTTTATATGTCACATTGATCTTATTTTAAAATCAATTTCTCTAAATATTGTTGAGGAATAAGTTATAATTGACTTTAGCTAGTTATTAGTTATGACTTAATTTACTTTAATTAAGTCAATTAAATTTTAGTTATCACTTAACTCATTTTAAACTTTTAAAAATGAGTATGAAGATCAAAATTAACAATAATAAATCAAGGAGACCAACTCTAATTAGTTGAGGGTCCTAAAACATTATAATCACCTAAATAAAATAATTTACGTGAAATATCTAAAATAACATAAGTTATTTAAATGAAAAATATCACATCTAACATTTAATCAATATGCATTATATATATGTTAAAATATCTCTATCTAAATATACTATTTGAAAATGCATTAAAACATGAAACCACTATCATTAAAAAATTAAAACAAAGTATATGATAAGAATCAAGCAGTAGAAAAATATCCATGAATACTTCTACTCATCTTCTAAATATAACAACATTTGAATAAGTGTATAACCCTTATCAGCCATATATCTCATAAAACTCATACTGGTTGTTGGGAACTTGATCAACTTATTTTCATTTTAATCTTCTTCATCATCCACCTCTAAATTAATTTTTTTTACCATCGTTATGACTATTGGTGATATTGAAGGACTGATTTCTTTCATTTTTTGGTTTAGAGGTAATATTTTATATTCCTTTAACAAATGATGAGTAAAGTATGCAAGGTTAAGCCTAGATAAATTTGCATATAGACTAAAAGATTTAGCTAATGGAAGTTTTTAGTTCAATGTCACTAAAGCATGAGAGTGATAGTGTAACTTAGCAACTTATTATAAGTCATTTTTAGGCAACTAATCATTTTGATGAAGAGAATAATGGGAAAACGAATTATCTAGTGATTGTAAAATGGTTTGCATTATCTAAGAACTACTTAAATTTCCATGTCTATATGGATGATTCTTCCAATAAGTCCTTCTCCAACCTCAATTTTCTCTAGCATTTATAGGGAAAAATGACAAGGCTTCAAGAACATTCTAGAAAGTGGGATCAACTGCATCAAAATGATTGACATACGAGTTCCCCTATTGAAAGGTCTTGATAAATTCTTATCTGACCTCTTATGAACATAGAAATGACCTCTAGACACAAAACTATGAGAAAGTGATTTTTCCCTATTCTCAAGTTAATTTATTCTCCATGCAGTTCCTTGATTAGTATTTGCATTTGGGGGTTTCCACGCTAACATTCTGAAAGGTAAAACAAATCCATCAAACATCTTTGCAAGCCACATACCAAAATCTACAACCCCATATAATCAATGTCTAAAAATATATAAATTTTAATAAAGATTAAAATTTAAAAAATAATATATCATCATAACAGAATTAATCAAAACTAAAATAAACACCCATAAAACTCTATCAACTTATAGGAAGAGATCAATTGATAAAAATATAAACTTTTTTTTTTTATAAATTTACAAAATTGTCTATCCTTAAAAATTTTAAAAACCTCCAAACATAGTTTTTTCAAATTTCAAGCAAAATAAAAATTTCATTTCCGTATTCTGCGGTCTCAATTTTCTTAACAAAATTTTTATATCAGTGATAGAGAAAAATCACTTGACATTACAATGATGTTACTAAATATATATTTTTTTTAAATCATATGGTGAAAAACATTTCTAAAACTTGAACCCTCTTCATATTTCATGTTGTTAATGAAAAATTAAAAAAATCAGAGATCTATAACTTTATTCAAAACCAAACAAAACAAAATGCCAAACCAACACTCTATACAAAATTAATATTCGAATACCAACTAAATCCAAAATTCTTATCAATAATTTATAATAAATTCAAATATTTCAAAGTCATTCTCTTCATATACAAAGAAATATATTTCTTCAATGAAACTCAAATTCAAATATATCAAGATTTCTATATTAATCATAACCTAATATTTTGAAACAACTTGTGCTCAAAGAAAAACCATTTTATGATGAACTTCATGCAAAAAAGTTTCAAATATTTTTCACATAACTCTCTAAATCTTCTACTCAGACCCACATCAAACAACATGCATATCCATAATCACCTTATAATAGACAACTATGAAACATTTTTCAAGATTAAATGACATGCAAACATAAATTCATCAATTTTATTCCATAAAATAACACCTCTGTGTAATGCATGTTCAAAAATCATTCTACAATGAATATTTTTCTTCAAATAATGTGTAGTAAAATCTATATTATTCTTCATTAAAGAAAATAAAACACTTGCATGCAAAACTGACTGCATAAACCATTAAACAACTTCTTTAAAACTTATAAAGACCATAATACATTGTAGCTAAGTTTCCATCATACCCAATTCTTTTTTTTCCTCATGAAAATGAAGCAAAATCAATAGCTCACTTGGAAATTTTTCAGCAAACTTCTAATTTATTCTCCTCGGCACCAAAGCTCACTTCCATAGTGGGTTTGTCACAAAATAAAAAATAACCAAATAAATTTGCATTTTGTATTCTTTTAAGATCAGAGTACTGTGTATTTACATGTTAGGCCAATATTGAATGGAAAACTTTCCAATACTTATCTCTGACTTTGCCAAACTTTTAATAATATTGACAAAATTAGTGATGACCAAAACTACCACTAAACCACCATCTAAAAAACTTGATTGAATGCATAGTACATGAAATTTTAACGCCTAATATTATGGGCACATCAAATAGATCCCAATATATTCACCAAATCCCTAAGCACATTAAAGCCATATAACTTGTCTCTTAAAAAACATTTAACCATACTTCAAACTCAAAACCAACTTAAGCAAACATTTCACCACCTTTGCATTTACCAAAACAGCCACATAAGTCAATCATCTCATTGTAACCACTATAAATGTAATGAACATTTGACCTTTATAAAAAATTAAAGACTACATTATTATTCAAAAAATTATGAGCTTCGACCCCTATGTCATAAAGTAGTGATTTTTATGTGAAATTATTTGAAGTATTAAGCTTATTTGGAAACTCGTAGAAACATTTATTTTTCAAAAAATCAATAACACTTATATATTTGCTTTGAGTAAACCATTGGATTTAGCAACATCTATTTTATCTTATGATAATGCAATTATCATCCATTCAATAATGATCAAATGAAACCAAAAAATCACATTTACATTCAACCATTCATCATAAATGTTACCTATTTGATGAACATATATATCACAAAAAGATTTCAAATTTGATCATTAACTGATACTCATGAGGAATTCATTTTCTTCATAGAGATATATTAAAAAAATTCATTGAATCCATGAAATACTTTTGAAACCACTTTGTAGTGCATAGTAATAACTTCAGCAAATACATAGTCATACTAAGCATTTAAACATAAACTTCATACTCAAAAGACATAATGAACTAAGTCTGCAACTAGTAATTTTAGACGTTATGGTAATGTCATCAATATGACATAATCATTTCAAATTATTTGTTTTATAAAATAAAAAGAGGGGTGTCAAAAGTAGGCTCAACACATTCATCTCAATCATTTTCCAGTTAAGTCATCGTTTACATTATTTATTGTTATTTGTATAAATGTCAAATTTAGTCAATTATTTAACAAATTAGTGATTGTATTTATTACTTATTTCTAAACTGATGTAGTATATTCAGACTTTTAAAAACATAGCATTTACATTCATATAAGTTCTGAAAGGTTAAAATAGTTTCTTTATTATATCCTTCCACATACATACAATTCAATCATGGGACTCAATAGTATAATATTGTATTTATTTATCCTTGGATCGGCACAATCATTGGAAATTTATTCATGTTTCCTCATAATTATTGAATGGGTAATGTTCATCCTTCAAAATAGTTCTAAAAGACATCCATGTCTTAATAAACATCCAATATTTCTCACATTGAGTGCTGAAATTTTCTTACTCGTTAAACATTGAAAGGAACTTCTTCGTCACTATGAGTGGTACCTTATTTATGTTAATAAAGTGATTAACAAAGAATTAGTCCTAAAGTTGTTGAATCCATCCAAATGATGTTGTGGTATTGATTTTATCTTCAAACATTGTGATGCCAAAATAGACTTGTACTATGAAAAGTGTTTGTTACTAAAACAATGGATGTGGAGCATGCATAAAATAAAATTTTCCTTGCGGTCCAAGTTGCATCATGACCTCAAGGAATATGCCAATGAGTTCAGTATGATATTCTTAGAGGGCATCTGAAATGCATTTTGGAATGGATGGGAATGCTTAGTGAGTATTCTATGGAAATCACCCATCTTTTATTTGATAAAACATTCTTATGGATAATATAAAACATTTCCCACCAATATTTCTTATCTATCATATTACACTCATGTGTTTACATGAGTACGAGAGCAAAATGTAGATATCAATAGTTTTCACCATGGGGCTTGGGATGCTAGTATGGTGGAAAACCCCAAACATGGAAACAAAACAACTGTTAATTAATGTACAAGGTAAAACTTATACCATATTAAAGTTAGATACATTTAAATAAGCAATATCATCATAATAATACGAATTGTAAATTTATCAATAAAATATGAAATATATATCATGTAATTAAAAGAGGAATTATTTTTTACTAATTTACCTAAATTAAAATAAATTTAAAAATATATAAAATACTATATAAACATGATATAGTAAAAATCTACTCAATAAATTAACTTATAATCTGTTGAATTCAAAATGTTTATGATATATATTATTTTAAAAAAAATAAAAGAAATTAATTAAACAACAAATGCAAGGTTAAACAAGAATTCAAGTGTCTTATCAACTACCCTAGGATGGCTAGGACTCAATGCAAAAAAAATGAAATATCAAAATCAAAATCAAATAGTACGTGAAAGATATTTAGTATAAAATGCAGTGTTTAGTAGTTTTACTCTCTGAAGAAGATATTTTTGTTGGTAAAGTGGATTTTTTTCGAATTTGAAAAATTCTTCAATTAAGATTTATGTTTTACTTTTTTTAATTTTTATATAAAAAATTTAAAACTTCGTATTATGTTTAATATATAAATTTTATTAAAAAATAAAATATTCGTTTAACAAAATTTGATTTTAAAATAATGTGATGAATAGTCAACCACATATTCTAAATACTTAAACGTGTGAATGCAACGTATACAAAATTATATCACTAAATTTATTTCAATCTCTTAAAACGTGTGAATGCAACGTATAGAAAAATAGTAGACGGTAAATATAAATTCTTGTAAAATTATGTCAATCTCTTAAAACGTATGATAAAGGTCATTATGAAATGAAGATAGCTAGAACTGTCACTATAACCATTTCCCTAAGTTTTCGCTAATAAATTATGTGAAAAATAAATATATAGTAAATTGAAATTCTTATAAAATTGTCTCATTAAAAATTCTACTCTATGATAAGGATGGCATAATCATACACAGTTTACTTATCGATTGCTGTAGGCTGCCTATGAATTAATTGCTCGAGGGGAAGGTACCTATGACATTCACAGAACATAAAATTGTGTGGACCTCCTTCATAGATGGATTAATCTGTTCTGAGCTGCATAATAGGCCAAAAGTACGGGTGGAAATTGTCGTCCAACACATTGGTCCCGCGGACAACCTGAAATTTTCGCAAATAATGTAAAATGATGTCACTGCTTTTAAAAATGTTGAAAACGGATACCATAGCTAAATCTGCGGATGTGGGCTGAAAGATGCTACAAAACGTTGATATCCCAACAAAACATTTATGGTGCTACGTAACAATTATAAAACTGCGTTGAGATTTTGTTAAATGTAGCTTTCAACTCAATGTGCTTCGTATGAAAAAATCAGTCCTAGATATGATGTATTATGGGATTATTTATTTATTATATTATGAGAATTTTTAAAATCTGAAAGGTGACTGATAAGACGCAAGGCTCGAACCCAAAATGACTGGGTGATAGGCACCAACACAACAACTGCACCCCAGCCCATGGCCTAGTATTAGGCTAGTTTTTCCAAAGTCCAGTCAGGCCGTTTTAACTCGAGAAAATGATTATTGGAATTCGTGCATCTCTGTTTCACAATTTTGCGTACTAAAATAATATACCAACGAAGTAGTCCTATCCAATTGCTATATAAAGCATTACTAATGTTAGGATGGTAAGCAATATCCAAAAGACCGCATTCCTAATGTGCAAAAATTAAAATCGAAAGAAAGTGGTAATCATATGGTGTTGATGGAGCCTCTGAATCGATTTAATTTAATTTAGATATTAATGCTCATAAGAGGTTAAGAAATGGTCGAGAGGATTGAAAAACATATTATATACAATTATTATATTAAGGAAGTGTCAAAAACATCTTCAAAAAATATAGAAAGAGAAATAAAATTAATCAGAAACCATAATTTTTACTATTTGAGGGTTATAAATCTTCAAACTAATAAAACGTGTGTTGTCTTATAGATCTACACTAAGTTAGTTGGGCATATGGTCTCTTAAAATTCCTTAAGTCTATTAGTTAGAACTAAGAATTGATATTTTTGGAATTCAATGTGTGTGAGACATTAATTTGAGTATTCTTTGTCAAAGTTGAAATGTTTCAAGAATAAACAAGGCTAAACATTTCTTGTCCTCATACCGAGTGAAACTCCTCAAGGATCCATGGGAATCTCTAAAAACATAACATGGTATCTTTTATGAATTGCTTAGTAGATAGAGCACTTGAATATAAAATTCTCTTTCACATTCAGGTTGTAGAAAACATAATCAATGTATACACTCATCCTATGGGAGGTTATGTTAAGCTTCCATTTGAAATTCATAAGAGTGAATGTGAAACTGAGCTATAGGTAACTTTAAACATGATCGAAACATCTTCTCCATATACGTAGGAATTTGATTTCGATCATCATGAAAGCATGAATAAAATTTGAAATAATGATGTTTTGGTTTAAAATTCACTTTGAGATTAAACTAACTTTCAAGAAAGATTTACTAACCTCTTCACGAATACCTTTGTTGACTACATGTTTAGTGAGTTGAGGAGTGCTAATATAATATCCTAATAGTGTTAGTATTTCTATATCAATATCCACCTTTTGAAGGAAATCCATAACTCTTGCATACCACTAAGATTTGAATCCATGGTTGTCAAGTTGCATAAAAGATTGAAGTGTTAAGAATGGATACCTTATATGATGAAAGAAAGAATATGTAATGCATTGAATCCTATGCAACATAGTCATAACCTAGTAAAATAAGGATATAAAAAGTGGACACCTCCCAAACTCTAAAATAATAATTGAGTTAGGAACCATTATTTTGGATCGAATGTTCTTCAATAACAAAGAAATGAAATTGCTTTCTATGCATTTAAAATTATTTTGTCTCAAGTACGGCCCCAAACCTCACATCCATATAATAGCATGGGACTAATTAATGTGTGGAAAAGTTGAATCTTTCTCTGGATATCCTTACATTGGAGATTTTTTAAAAATATCTTTCAAAAGATGTTAATGCTACAAATAATATTTGAAGTTCCACTTCTATTTCGTGTACAAGTCTAAAAGTTATTCTAGAGAAAAGCACATACAAGTAGTTGTAAGATTGAACCACCTAAACATGTTTTGGTTTGTATGTAAAAGTGATTGTAGATGTTATTTTCCTAGTTACATTGAATGCAATGATTTTTCGTATTGAAAGATTTACTTCAAAGTCATTCTTATGATAATTTTTTTTCAATATATCAAGTTAATTTTGAAGACCAATAATTGACCGTGAAAGAATAACAATGTCATCTACAAATAATAAAATAGAAGAGTAAATCCCAAAGAGGCTACAACCACTAAGACCACCCAAATTTTTAGAGACAAAGTCTTCTAGTTCATTAATGTGCAACCCAAAAAAAGTAGGTGAGAGTGGACAACCTTGTTTCATAGCTATGGTACTATGGATTATGACTATAATGCCCATTTTAGTATGAATAGGATCCCCAAAAAGGTTTCATATAAAGTTATTATAGGGTAATTACTAAATCAAAAACAACAAAGTCTTTAAGCCTTTGAATCATCAAATGCATTGGTACTATATCAAATACCTTACGAAAGTCTACAACACAACAAAATTCTTCCCATTTGTTTGTTTTTGCTTCCTCAATGATGGCATCAAGAGTGAATATGTAATCACTTGTTTGGTTATTACTTTTAAATCCCAATTGACATTTTTGTCGAAGTCACATTATCTCCACCCACTTGGATGTATAGTCATCTAGCACTGCATTAAAAAGTATATCCAAAGTATGCCCAAACATGATGGTATAATAGTTTTGTAGTTGAAGACAATATCCAAATTTGAAGATGGGATGAATAACATGTGATGTCCATGTTGGGAAAAGACTATGAGGAATAATAAAATAAAAAATATTAGAGATATGGACAATAAGAACAGTGGGATATGACAAAGTAACTTAGCATTTAAATTATCCACATCTTGGGATTTAATAGACTTGAGTTTAAAAATAGCCTTGAGGAAAATCTTGTCAATACAAAAATTAAATTAGAAAAAGCGTATGCATTTTATAAAGTTAAAATGCATACATGTCATATTCAACATACATTTAAAATAAAAACACAAACTTCTAAATTCTTATTTATCATTTTCATTGCATGTTTCCTCGCAACCCTCATCAGCAATAGCGAAACTGTGTTCACATTATCTTACCAAGTGGAGAAAAAATATAATAGGCTACATATCTAGTTGAAAATAAAATATAGATTAAAGAGATAATTAAGAGAATGAGGAGCCCTCCTTCAACCAAAACCCATTGATAGATTGTACTTATTTAAAATATATATATGAGGATAATGAGTTGAATTGATAGATATGCATCTTAAAGAGAGATATGTAGGTATTACTGTGATGATATCTTGTCATCAAGTGGGATAAAGAATAATAAAATAAAAAAACACAAATTTTTTGCATTATTCATTAATCCATCAACCAATGCACCACCTCCATTATCATGTAGATTGTTCTTAATCAACTAGTGCTATAATAATTTGATAAGAAATAATTTTTAGGACTGATGGTGGATGGTATTCTATTAACCACCTTGTAATAACCATGAGGTTTCATTGAATTTTTTGTGTAAACTCTATTATGATTTTATCTTCTATGAGATTCCTAATAATTTTGACTACTCAAATATTTAGGGCCAATGAAAAGGCTTTATACATGATATACTAGGTGCATGTTATGTACCTAATCACCCTATAAAAGTTGCTATCCAAAATCCACTTCAACTTCAGATCCCCTATGTAATGAAGGAGATTATAAAGATTGACATTGTGCATGCACTTTGTGCCCATAATGACATACTCATTCCGCATATGATTAATCTTTCTAAGAATGATGTTTCGAGCGGTAGATATGGGGATACTTCAATTAACATGTATTTGCAACTACACCCTTGTAGATCCTATGGTGCTATATGCATTGGACATTTAGATGAGAATGGTGGTGCCTAAGAGGACCTAAATGTTATGGTTATGTTGATGAGTTCTGTTCATATACATTCGGTGTGGATACATCGACTTCACATATAAAGTTATCTTATATATTTGATATGTTAAACTTTATATATATACACACACATGTCTAATAAAATATATACATATACTCACACACATTTTCAACATTTTCATCTATGGGACCTCCTGTTGAAATTAAATCACTTCTAACACATTTATATAGGAAAATTACATGTTTATTCATGATCACAACTTCCAATTCCACCTAGGTTTGCATTATTGTAGCTATCTAGGAGCATAAAAACACTAACAATAAATGTTGATAATGTTGAATTCATGATTGGATATCTCCATCTTTGGTGCTTTGTAGCTAAAAATTGACAATGTTATCATTTTAGTGGTATTAAATAGCATCTAAGACCAATTTCTTAGTTGTTGATCACATATAGTTAGGAGACAGAGTACCTATTTTGACCACATGAATGTCCTTCACAATATGATAAAATTATGACTTTTTTGGCCAAATATAGACACATATAAAATGAAAACCATAATCCACTTTTATGAATCAAAATAACCCTCATGTACATGTCAAATACCTATAATTTCACTCCATAACATATTATTCAAACATAATATAGGAACATATGGAAGACACCATACTATTCATTGCTAATATACATCTTTTATGAGAGTACAATATCCCCAAAAACACCAAATTAAAATAAGGATATCATTGACCTATTAAAGAATTCATCACAAATTATTAGAGTTGATTTAAAAAATATAGGATCAAAATGAGCCAAGAGGGTAAAAACAGTAAACAAAATGTGCAAAATTGGACATTGGTCATAATTAAAATGTGCCAAAGATAATGTAAAGTTTAATATTATATGAAAGAGAAAATTCATACATATAATTAATAGGAGAAATGGGTGAAATAAAAAACCCATCATGGATGATTTATTAGGTCCACTTGACCATGAATTTGACATGTTAATAGTTTAGTGAAATTATAATGAAAATAACATCAATGGAATGGGCATGATAAAAACACACTTTTACACAAAGTGTCACTCCCAAGTGAGATACTAATCAAAAGTTATTTTGATTATCATTTTATATATTTAATGGTATAAATTAAAAAATATTTCACAATATTTTAACTCATTAAGTTCCCAAAAATAGTTTACCACTGGATTAAAATGATCATAAGAGGATTTGATCCCAAGACCTCCCACTTGATAATGATCTACCAAAAAATGATTTATCACTTCACCTATTATCTAGTTTGATAAATTAATTTAAAAAAATTATTTGAAACCATTTTTAAAGTTAATTAAAAAAACACAAAGACATCACGCAAATATGCATTTATGTTAGGGATGATGCATGTATCTAGTCAAAATCTTCAAAAAAATGTTTTTAGTGATTAATTTCTTAAAACCCTGGTGTAGGTTATTAAAATGGGTGAAGTAAAGAATCTTTTAAATTCTCATAAAAACTTGTTGTTTAGGCCCTATTATGATGTCCTAAAATATGTAAAACCTAATTTAAATAGTACATCCTAGTCTAAGATGAAAGAGGTCCAAATTATCTATGTTATCTAGGAATCATATCTCATCTTTAAATTTATACAACCTCAAGCCTGTATAAAACCATATGACTATGTAGATTATGGAGATATATTTCCAAGTCTCTCTTAAAGCCAATAAAATAGTTATATAGCCTACTGTAAAATGTTAAAATATAGTATGAGATGGAATATAAGACTATTATCTAATTGTACAAATTTTCATATTTTTAAAATTAGCTTCATATGGCCTATGGCGAGAAAGAATCATACACATGGTAGGTAGGCACCAATAGACCAACAAGTAGGTTTTTCAACAAAAGGAACGACCTAGTATTGGGTGATTATTTTAAAATAGAGAGGAAATAAAGCTTGGTTTTCTATTTTTGTATGCTTTCATATTTGTATTTTGATACATGTATAGTCTAAAATAGTAAAAAAACATACATAAATTACCTTAAAATATTTGAAAATATATTTAAACATGGGACTAAAAAATAAGAGAAAAATGGTACAACCTAGTATCTATATGACATGGTCAATGGCTAAAAAAGATAGATAAAAATACATACACAAAACCACCCCAAAAAAAATGAATGATATGGCCTATATAATAATATATTCAAGAAATTCAAATGTAAATATTCAAAATAAAAACACATATTTTGATGACCACAAACTATAACAAAGGGATAACTTAGACATGCTGAGGAATTATTATATCAGATGACTATGACACCATGATAGATTTTGGAAAACTCTTTAACTTATATCTTTCTAATAATCCATTACCAAAACCATTAAAACTTCATTTTTTCATATAAATAATATACTATAAATTATCTATAAAGGAATCAAACCAACATCCTCATACATGTAGGATAAAATTCCTCAATGTACACAAAAATCACCTAAACAAGCTAACAACAAATGTGTATGAAAAAATAGGAAAGGAAAAATCTTACACTAATAGTATGTGTAATATTTATCTTCCCTTGTAATAAATGATAGGAAAATGAACTCTTCAAGGTTGAAACCCTATTAGGGCTTGTGCTAGATGAATTTTTTTAAAAGGAAATGGGGGAGTGTAATGATTTAAGATGAGCCCAATCACACCTTTTAGGATTGAACACTTCCCATGTATCTTAATTATTTTAAAGAGTCAATCAAGTGAGCACATATTTGTACCATCTAAAGTGCATAGTTAAATAATTGTCCTTTCCTACATGTATACATCTATAAATGTCTCGAATACTCGGTAATGTTTTTCTTGACTCAAATAGAATATAATTTTTACTTGGATAAAGGGTGCTTCAAATTAATAGAATCACATGTAAAAATAACATAGAATATTTTTTCAATGTGTAAAGTACAAGTGTGATCAAATAGTGGAATTTAAAAATAATTTAATAAGTGGCTTAGAGGTGCTTGTATAACAATCTAAATCTATGAATCCTCATGCTACATTTTTTTAAAATGTGGACCGACATTTAAAGTAGAGTTAAAATTTAAAAAGATTCATTGTTTGTAGAAGGACAAGATTGACCCATAAAGGATGGGATCAAATATCTATTCCAACACATTCAAGGAGATTCTATCTTGAAAGGGTGATGTTTGATGTTGAGAATTTGGAATTTTTATACAAATGCTTAAAGTGGTTTATAAAAAAAATGTAATATTTTTTTTAGATATAAAAAGCAACTTATAATGAATGGATTGGTATAAATATGTAGGATAGAGTGAGGTGGATAAATAGGGCTAGCTCAATTTCTAAATATAATTAAGGTAAAAGTGGGCCAAAATTTATGTCATGAATTATTCATGAACAAATTTGAGTATTTACACATAGTTTTACTACATAGATAATGAATAATTCAAACCCACACTAACCTTGAAATCATAGATCAAAAGAGCATATCACTAAATTATAAAGACATTAAAAACGTTATACATTTCGATCAATTAGAAAATAAAATGGTTAATTAAGAATTTTAATGATAAGTTTTGATAAGATTTTTAAGAAAAAAAACAACAAATATATGCAATGTGCATCCACATCATACACATGCAAATTTATCATAATAATTTCAAAATTTTCATCAAACTTAAGGTCATTTTAACTTACTAAGGAAGTGACAAATTGGAAAAATAATATCAAACTCCAAAAATAATGAATTAGTTCATACCAAGTTTAGGATCATTTTAAATCTAATGTTTTACTCTTTATACAAGTTTGATAAATGATAATGGCTGAATTTTAGCTGAATGATTGAAATGTGATTAAATTACATTCATATATCATCTATCAGTGGACAAAATTCATATCATGTGGGCCAAAATTAACCATTACACTTGAGTTCTTAAAACAAAAGTGAAAAAATAACACCCAATGATAGATAATGGGGAATAAAATACATAAAAGGTGGTATATAATCAATAGGAAGTTCATAAATTTGAGTATGCTCATCATTTTTAATTTCTTCTTGAAATCCTAGAATGTTCTTAGAATTTATATTTTAATAGCCTGGTTAATTTTTTCTAGTTGTCCTAGAAAACTAGAAACTTGTAATAATGAAAACCCTTCCTTAATAGATGATAAATCATCAATAATAGTATAATCCCCTACATCTATATGTCATATATGCATATAATTTTTAAGCTTAAAATAATAATATTAAGAATTATTAAAACTTGTTGATAAAGGATCATTATGTTCAGGATTCATTGCAACATTATCTGATGTTACATTATTTTATCTTGGTTTTGAATAGAATTTTGATTATTATTTAATGTATTAGAATAATATCCTTATCTAGGAGTAACAACATAACAATTTTTTATTTTAGTATCATCTAAAGATTCACCAATCCCAGAAATATTTATATTCTTAGCTAGATCAAATGAGATACTTTCCCTGCCTAAATATATCTTTAAATCGTCTAAACATCTACACACCTATTTGGGTTATGGTCTAGTTTACAAACATTACAATAAATAACTTTATCTTCAATTTGAATATTTTAGTGAAATGATGACTTACCTGATGAAGATGGTTTAGCATTTAATTGTCTCTTGATGGAAACTAGTTCATTGCGAAGATTATGAATAGATTTTATAATTTTTACATTATCTAAATTTAGTCATGTCATAGTTATATCATTAAAACATACTCTTTTCAATTTATTTTCATATTCTATGCATAAAGTTAGAGTTTCATCATAATCTATAATATCTTTATTTTCTATAGATGTTTTATTATTTTTTATGTAAAGCATTATAAAAAAATGTAACCTTGATAACTTCTTATATGGACAAACATTAGGTGAATGTTTCTAATGCAATCTAGTAAATCTACATATGAACCCATAAATGGTTTCACACAAATCAATTGAAATATTAACCAATTTATTTAATAGATCTTAATTTTTTTTAGACTGACCAAAACATAACTCTAACAAGTCTTCACTACACTGCCAAGTGTTAATAACATTTTTTGAAAGACTAATAAATGATTGGTATTCTTTAACTTCTAAAGTATGAAATAAAATTCTAATATAAACATTTTTGTTAGCAATACAATGGTAGCAAAAACTAATTTGAATGAATCTAAATTTTCCTTTTATGACTCACCAGGGCTTCCTAAAAATTTAGGAATGTTAAGTATCATTAATGAAGCTAAATTAATTGGATGAGTAAAATTTTGATTAGATTTTCATGAATCCAAGGATTTACTAAAAGCTAAGCAATGTCTTGATCTAAATCATTATCTTCATTAGTTACTTCAGCTTGATCTTTGTTATTTTGAAGACCTAGAATCAAATCCTGGACCTTCTACTGTCGTTCTTGTTCTTCCTTTCCTCCATTTGAACTTTCAACTATTTTAATTAATTTATTGGATTCATCATAATGTGTAATAAAATATTTACAATGAAAGGAATCAAAAATAAATTGAATTTTAGGTTGAGGATTAACATGCAAGATGTCTTCTCTTTCAAGTTTAATCCTACAATTATTTTATTGAATATGAATTTGAGTTTCACATGTAAGAATTACATGAATGTCAATAATTTATGATTCTTCTAATTATTCATTAAGTATTTCAATAATATGAAATAAATCATAAGGCTTATTATACCATTCAAAATGTGTAAAACTAGAAGCAATGTCAACCTCCTCTTTAGAAATATTGATTAACTGTTGGATAACTGGGTGTCGACCTCTAATGGTCATGGGAAATAAGAAAATAAGATTTTTGATGCAGGAGCATCTAGGAAGGACTAGTTGAATAAGCCTTCGACAGGCATTAGCCTAAGCAATTATATAAGTTTCCCTCCAAGTTCTATTTTCAAATATTCATACTTCTCATGTGGAGGAGAAATAAGGTCTAAATATGTTTTGTATGAATTTATTGGTTGTCAAAGGATTTTAATAATCATATTATTATTGTTGTAATCATCCAAGGATGGCATGGAGTCAAGCATAGTTGAAGAATTCCCTTATTAGATGAGTAGTTGAGCCTTTATAGGATAATGCAAGATTCAAGGAGATAAGGTTAACACTATTTTAAGATTGAAGGCCTTGATTTAAGCATAAAGGGAAACAAAAAAAGAATGATTCAAGAAAGACAGGATAGCCTCGATAGAAATCAGAATAGAGAATAGGCATCAAAGTGTATAGCCTTTCGGGCTATGGACACAGTAAGGACGTGGCCATAACTTTATTCTATTTGGGAAAACCGAGCCTGTGGAATATGAGCTCACCATTTAGACGGAGTGGGTCTTTATTTATTTTAAAGACTGTTCAAGCCTGGTCAATGGAAGAAATGACAGAAATGTAAAAGCTTTTAGACTCTTAGAAAAGGTAGTGAGTGTTTAAATAGATTGTCTATTTTGATCGGGACTGTGAATGTAAAGAGAGTTGATTTCTATGTTCTATTAATGGTGTATTCCTTCATTTTTAGTAGCAAAAAAAAGGTTTGTAAACCTATTTGAAGCAGTCATGCTGATAATGTAAATAGGAAACATAAGCGTAGGCATGTACACCAATTTCAAGGTCAAGGTCACACTAGCCGAACTGAGTCAGGAGTAACTACAGGGTTTGAATAGATTTGGAAAGAGTGATGCTAACTGAAGAAAGACATAGGATCCTACCATTGTGAGATCCCCAATTACCGTCGACTCAAAGCCAAGAGTTGAGGATTTACCACATATCAAATAGAGTTGAGTTGGGAACACAAAGGATTGAGTATGGAGGCATAAACAATCTTATGGACACTAGTAATAGTGAAGATCATAGAGATTATTGGGAAGTTAACTGGAATGAGCCAAGAGGTCTAGATGAAATTGATTCGATTGAGGCAACATAATTTAATGTGGTTAAATCTACAGTAGATGTAATGGAAGTGTCATTTGTTTAAAAGTATGGATTTGAAGATCAGAGTTATAGTTAGTGGATTAATCAAGCGGCCGTTGGAGCATAAGATGGGTAGATGAGGTGATTGTATAATTTCAAATACACAATCTTGAATACAGGGAAAGAGATCACCTATTTTGGAAGGCCTTTGGGCCATGGCGAATGTGCGTTATTTTCAAAGTTCAATGTAAGTATAGACCCAAGCCAGAAAGGGAGATTGCTTATTTTGTAAGGCCTTTGGCCTATGGCGAATGGAGGTATATTTGTAAGTATGCACACCATTGAGTCTTCACCTATTGTGTAAGGCCTATAGGCCATAGGTTAATGATATAGGTTGTAAAGCATGTATAGACACCTAGAATATTTATATTTTTAATAAGTATAAAGTCGTTGTATATTTTGAAAGGACGGTTTTGAATGTCAAAAGAAGACTCGAGACAAAATTATGCAGATCGAGCCATCATAAGTAAAAGAGGTCAGGATGGGTTTTGAATCTATGGTCTTTTCTTGTAAAAAGGATGGACATATATAATGATTTGTGATCAAACTTGATGATATAGCTATGAATGTAGACAAGTTGTAATTGGTTAAAAAAAATCTAAGTGCTGAAAAACCCAAATGGTATTTTTAGAACAGTGCCTTCATCAATATCATTGTTTGCAGTCTGATGATAATACATCATTTTGGTATCAGAGCCAAATAGATCCTTGGAATGGTTGCATTTGTTAATGATGTTTCATTAATAAAGAGTTATTACAGGATTTGGAAAAAGGATCAACAGGATAAAGCACTAGAAGACCTTGTGGAGGAAAGGTATGAGTAACCTTTGATATTTGATTTGAGTTTATTGTGTTTAAGAAGCAAACAAGTGAAAAGGAAGTATTAAAGCCATTGAGGCTTGACAAGAGAGAAGAGAAGCTTGGAAAGCTTAAAAGTAAGGGAGCAAGTGAATGCTCAAGAGAAAGATCCAAAGCAAGGTAAGCTTGGATTTGAGAAATTATTGATATTTGGTTAAAGCAGTGTCATATTGTAGACCATTAACTCAGTGTGAAGGTCAATAAAACCATTAAGTAGGATCAAAACACTAGGATGTAAAAGGCCTAGGTGAGATGAAGGAGATTGTCAAAAGATCAATCAAGGAGAAAGGCTTGGGTGAGACAAGTGGACCAAAAGACTAGGGTGCAGAAGACCTAGGTGAGGACCTATAGGGATCAAGACACCAAGGTGGAAAAGACTTGGGTGAAGATCTCAAAAATGGAAGTATTGTTGAAGGGACTACATAGCAGCAAGGTACATGAGAGTAACAAGAAGAAATCAAGCATCAAAGGTATGACCAGTATTGAAATTGATAAAGAGATTGCTAATTTGAAGAGAGAGTAAGCTAAGATTAAAGATAGATATGAGTCTTGGATGTAGTTGAATAGGAAAGCATGGGTATGGCCAATGAGGAAGAGGTTGAAGTGGCCAATAGATCTCCTAATAAAGAGGAGAAGAAGGCAAAATGAGATTTCCAAAAAGAGATAAGCCCATAGGGGCAAGAGGATGAGTAGGTAGCCAAGTGAGCAATAAGAGAAAGAGGTGGAGAAGAAGGTTCTCATTGAGGAGAACAAGAGAAGAGAAGAAAGCAAAGATGAAGTGCCAGGAAGAGCACTTGCAAAGATAAAAGTGTTGGTGAAGATAACACTCATAGGGACCTTGTGGTCTCTTATTATTTTTATCTAATGTTGTCTTTCCATGGGTAATTATAGGTATGAGCAGCCTTGTGAGGGTCAAAATAAAGGCCTTGAAGACTGAAGAGATTGGTGCAAGAGGAGACACCAAGTGCATAAGTGAATGTGCAAGAAAGAGAAATGAGTTTGTTGTTGATGATAAAGAAGAAGAGATGCATTGGTTAATGCATGAGGAAGGTGTTGAAGAACCCCTACAAGCAAGAGAAGAGATGGAAGATGAAGATGACTTCCATGATGCCATTGAAATCCAAGAAGAGGAAAGAGAATAGTCAAGCATAAAGGAAGAAGAAAGTACAAATAATCAAGAAGCTATGCAAGACAAAGAACTAATGGAGTCGCCGATTAAGGAGGTAAAGGTGAATCCAAAAATTGATTTTTCTTATTCTTATAAGCATGAAACTATTGATATGCATGCTAGAGAAGTAAAGAGAAAGGTGAAGTTTCTAATTAACCATGGATATGTGATGCCTAAATGGTGGAAGAAGCAAAATCCCAAGTAACAGGAAGTGTTGGTACAAGAGCATGGATGTAGGATGCCTACATGCTTTGAGAAGACAAATGATAAGAAGGAGAAACCAGTATGGGTGCCTAAGAAGGCAAAGAGAGAAGATGTGAGTGTTGAGGCAACAACCCCAAGAAGTCAATGGAAGAGGATTGAAGGCGATTCAAGCAACCAAGAGAATGAAGGTGAGATAGTGAGTATGGAAGAGGCATTCCATGAAGATAGGATGCTTGAGAGGTATACCAAAGAGGTAAAAGGTAAACAAATGGTTTATGATGATGTTTTTGAATCCTTTAATGATCATTTCATGAGAAATGACAAATGGAAAGTGGCTATGTGGACTAATATGCAGCAACGAGAGAGTTCCAAATGGATGGATGATGAGGAAAGGGGAGAATATGCAGTAAAGCAATGCCTCATTGAAAACAAAGAACTAACAAGATGGCTTCAAAGAGAAGTTGAAGAGAGTAAGGAAACACAAGGTAAGGGTACTTCAACTGTATTTGATGAGTATATTGAATAAGTTAGTTTGTATGAAGATAGCTCAAGAAAGGATGAGATGAAGAGTAAGTCTAGTAAAGGACAAGCAATCTTTCAAGTTGATAAGCCCAAGTTTGATGAAGTGAATGGGCAGATAGATTGGAGCTCACTAAAGGAAGAAATGAGAATGTTAGAAGAGCTCTTTAGTTCTTAAAGAGGGCTACATATAAGCACAAACCATGATGAGAACACCATTGGTGAGAGTGAAGCAAGAAAAGAGCACACTAAGAAGGCAAGGGTAGTTTTGGCCAAAGAGCAGAAGAGTGGAGACAACCAATAGGCTTCATGGCCTAAAGATTTTGATTCTAAGGTAGCATTGAATGTTTTGTATGTAGGTATGAAGGTTTCTAAAGTGAATGATAGACATGAGTCATTGGAGAAGCTCATGAAATAAGAAGAACAACAAGAAGATCTAGAAGACATGTATGAAGATGAAGAAGCATGGAAGCAGGAGATGGCAGCTGAGAAAGAAATGAGAAGAAAGACATATCTAAAGAGGAAGAAAAGCAAAATGAAAGACAAAGATAATCAAAGACAAACACCAGCATTGGCATTCACAAAAAGACCTTGGGATCCAGGCATATAGTGAAGACTAATGCATGGAGGAAGCATTTCATTTGAACTAAAGTTCAAATCCTATCTATAGGGAGAGTATGATGCAGGAGCATCTAGCAAGGACTAGTTGAATAAGCCTTCGATAGGCATTAGCCTAAGCAATTATATAAGTTTCCCTCCAAGTTCTATTTTCAAATATTCATACTTGTCATGTGGAGCATAAATAAGGTCTAAATATGTTTTGTATGGATTTATTGGTTGTCAAAGGATTTCAATAATCCTATCATTATTGTTTTAATCATCCAAGGATGGCATGAAGTCAAGCATAGTTGAAGAATTCCCTTGTCAGATGAGTAGTTGAGCCTTTATAGGATAATGCAAGATTCAAGGAGATAAGGTCAACACTATTTTCCTTGATTTAAGCATAAAGGGAAATAAAAAAAGAATGATTCAAGAAAGAGAGGATAGCCTCGGTAGAAATTAGGTTAGAGAATAGGCATCAAAGTGTATGGCCTTTCGGGCCATGGACACAGTAAGGACGTGGCCATAACTTTATTTTGTTCAGAAAAACTAAGCTTGTGGAATAGGAGCTCACCATTTGGATGGAGTGGGTCTTTATTTATTTTAAAGACTGTTTAAGCCTGGTCGATGGAAGAAATGACAGAAATGTAAAAGCTTTTAGAGTCTTAGAAAAGGTAGTGAGTGTTTAAACAGATTACCTATTTTGACTGGGACTGCGAATGTAAAGAGAGTTGATTTCCATGTTCTATTAATGGTGTATTCCTTCATTTTCAATAACAGCAAAAAGGTTCATAAACCTATTCAAAGTGGTTGTGATGATAATGCAAATAGGAAACATAAGCATAGGCATGTACACCAATTTCAAGGTTAGGGTCGCACTAGCTGAACTGAGTCAGGAGTAACTACAGGGTTTGAATAGATTTGGAGAGAGCATTGCTAGCCAAAGAAAGACATAGGATCCTGCCATTGTGAGATCCCTAATTGCTATCGATTTGAAGCCAAGGGTTGAGGATCTACCACATAACAAATAGATTCGAGTTGGGAACACAAAGGATTGAGTATGAGGGTATAGACAATCTTATGGACACTAGTAATAGTGAAGATCATAGAGATTATTGGGATGTTAACTGGAATGATCCAGGAGGTCCAGATGAAGCTGATTTGATTAAGGCAACACAGTTTAATGTGGTTAAATCTATAGTAGATGTAGTGAAAGTGTCGTCTATTCGAAAGTATGGATTTGAAGACTGAAGTTATAGTTAGTGGATTAATCAACTGGCTGTTGGAGTACAAGATGGGTAAATGAGGTGACTGTATAATTGCAAATACACAATCTTGAATATAGGGAAAGAGATCACCTATTTTGGAAGGCCTTTTGGCCATGGTGAATGTGTGTTATTTGCAAAGTTCAATGTAAGTGTAGACCCAAGCTAGCAAGGGAGATCACCTATTTTGTAAGGCCTTTGGCCTATGTCGAATGGAGGTATATTTGTAAGTATGCAGACCATTAAGTCTTCACCTATTGTGTAAGACCTATAGGCCATAGGTGAATGATATAGGTTGTAGAGCATGTATAGACACCTATAATATTTATATTTTGAATAAGTATAACGTGGCTATATATTTTGAAAGGATAGTCCTAAATGTCAAAAGAAGACTCGAAACAAAATTATGCAGATCAAGCCATCATAAATAAAAGAGGTCAGGATGGGTTTTGAATTTGTGGTCTTTTCTTGTAAAAAGGACAAACAAATATAATTATTTTTGATCAAACTTAACGATATAGCTATGAATGTAGACAAGTTTCAATTAGTTAAAAAAAATCTAAGTGCCAAAAAACCTAGATGGTATTTTCAAAATAGCACCTTCATCAATATCATTGTTTGTAGTCTAATGATAGCACATCATTTTGGTATCACAGCCAAAGAGATCTTTAGAATGGTTGAATTTGATAATGATGTTTCATCAATAAAGAGTTATTACAGGATTTGGAAAAAGGATCAACAAGACAAAGCACTAGAAGACCCTGTGGAGGAAAGGTATGAGTAACCTTTGATATTTGATTTGATTTTATTATGTTTAAAAACCAAACAAGTGAAAAGGAAGTCTTAAAGCCATTGAGTCTTGACAAGAGAGAAGAGGAGCTTGGAAAGCTTAAAAGTAAGGGAGCAAGTGAATGCTCAAGAGAAAGATCAAAAGCAAGGTAAGCTTAGATTTGAGAAACTATTGATATTTGGTTAAAGCAGTGTCATATTGTAGACCATTGACTCAGTGTGAAGCTCAATAAAACCATTAAGTAGGATCAAAATACTAGGATCCAAAAGGCCTAGGTGAGATCAAGGAGATTGTCAAAAGACCAGTCAAGGAGAAAGGCTTGGGTGAGACAAGTGGACCAAAAGACTATGGTGTAGAAGACCTAGGTGAGGACCTAAAGAGATCAAGAGACCAAGGTGGAAAAGACTTACGTGAAAATCTCAAAAATGGAAGTACTGTTGAAGGCACTACAGAGCAGCAAGGTACATGAGAGTAACAAGAAGAAAGCAAGCATCAAAGGTATGACCAGTATTGAAATTGATAAAGGGATTGCTAATTTGAAGAGAGAGTTAGCTAAGATTAAAGATAGATATGAGTCTTGGATGCAATTGAATAGGAAAGCATGGGTATGGCCAATGAGGAAGAGGTTGAAGTGGCCAATATATCTCCTAATGAAGAGGAGAAGAAGGCAAAATGAGACTTCCAAAAAGAGAGAAGCCCATAGGGGGAAGAGGATGAGTAGGTTGCCAAGTGAGCAACAAGGGAAAGAGACAGAGAAGAAGGTTCTCATTGAGGATAACAAGAGAAGAGAAGAAAGAAAAGATGAAGTGCCAGGAAGAACACTTGCAAAGATAAGAGTGTTGGTGAAGAGAAGACTCATAGGGACCTTATGGTCTCTTAGTTTTTTTATCGAATGTTGTCTTTACATGGGTAATTGCAGGTATGAATAGCCTTGTGAAGGTCAATAGAAAGGCCTTGAAGATTGAAGATATTGGTGCAAGAGGAGACACCAAGTGCACAAGTGAATGTGCAAGAAAGAGAAATGGATTTGTTGTTGATGATAAAGAAGAAGAGATGCATTGGTTAATGCATGAGGAAGGTGTTGAGGAACCCCTACAAGCAAGAGAAGAGATGGAAGATGAAGATGACTTCCATGATGCCATTGAAATCCAAGAAGAGGCAAGAGAACAGTCAAGCATAAAGGAAGAAGAAAGTACAAATAATTAAGAAGCTATGCAAGACAAAGAACTAATGGAGCATCCCATTAAGGAGGTAAAGGTGAATCCAAAAATTGATTTTTCTTATTCTTATAATCATGATACTATTGATATGCATGTTAGAGAAGCAAAGAGAAAGTTAAAGTTTCCAATTAACCATGGATATGTGATGCCTAAATGGTGGAAAAAGCAAACTCCCAAGCAATAAGAAGTGTTGGTACAAGAGCATGGATGTAGGATGCCTACATGATTTGAGAAGGCAAATAATAAGAAGGAGAAACAAGTATGGGTGCCTAAGAAGGCAAAAAGAGAAGATGTGAGTGTTGAGGCAACAACACCAAGAAGTCAATGGAAGAGGATTGAAGGTGATTCAAGCAACCAAGAGAATGAAGGCGAGATAGTGAGTATGGAAGAGGCATTCTATGAAGATAGGATGATTGAGAGGTATACCAAAGAGGTAAAAGGTAAACAAATGGTTTATGATGATGTTTTTGAATCCTTTAATGATCATTTCATGAGAAATGACAAATGGAAAGTGGCTATGTGGACTAATATGCAGCAAGGAGAGAGTTCCAAATGGATGGATGATGAGGAAAGGGGAGAGTATGCAGCAAAGCAATGCCTCATTGAAAACAAAGAACAAACAAGATGGCTTCAATGAGAAGTTGAAGAGAGTAAGGAAACACAAGGTAAGGGCACTTCAATTGTATGAAGACGACTCAATAAAGGATGAGATAAAGAGTAAGGCTAGTAAAAGACAAGCAATCTTTCAAGTTGATAAGCCCAAGTTTGATGAAGTGAATGGGGAGATAGATGAGAGTTCACTAAAGGAAGAAATGAGAGTGTTGGAAGAGATCTTTAGTTCTTCAAGAGAGCTACATACAGGCACAAACCATGATGAGAACACCATTGGTGAGAGTGAAGTAAGAAAAGAGCATACTAAAGAGGCAAGGGCAGTTTTGGCCAAAGAGTAGAAGAGTGGAAACAACTAAGAGGCTTCATGGCCTAAAGATTTTTATTCTAAGGTGGCTTTGAATGTTTTGTGTGCAGGTGTGAAGGTTGCTAAAGTGAATGACAGACATGAATCATTGGAGAAGCTCATGAAACAAGAAGAACAACAAGAAGATCTAGAAGACATGTATGAAGATGAAGAAGCATGGAAGCGGAAGATGGCAGTTGAGAAAGAAATGAGAAGAAGGACATATCTAAAGAGGAAGAAAAGCAAAATGAAAGACAAAGATAATCAAAGACAAACACCAGCATTGTCATTCACAACAAGACCTTGGGATCCTGGCATATAGTGAAATCTAATGCATAGAGGAAGCATTTATTTTGAACTAAAGTTCAAATCCTTTCTATAAGGAGAGTATGATGCAGGAGCATCTAGTAAGGACTAGTTGAATAAGCCTTCGATAGGCATTAGCCTAAGGAATTATATAAGTTTCCCTCCAAGTTCTATTTTCAAATATTCATACTTGTCATGTGGAGGAGAAATAAGGTCTAAATATGTTTTGTATGGATTTATTGGTTGTCAAGGGATTTCAATAATCCTATTATTATTTTTGTAATCATCCAAGGATGGCATGGAGTCAATCATAGCTGAAGAATTCCCTTATTAGATGAGTAGTTGAGCCTTTATAAGATAATGCAAGATTCAAGGAGATAATGTCAACACTATTTTAAAATTGAAGGCCTTGATTTAAGCATAAAGGGAAATAAAAAAAGAATGATTCAAGAAAGAGAGGATAGCCTCAGGAGAAATCAGGCTAGAGAATAGGCGTCAAAGTGTATGGCCTTTCGGGCCATGGACACAGTAAGGACATGGCCATAACCTTATTCTATTTGGAAAAATCGAGCCTATGGAATAGGATCTCACCATTTGGACAGAGTGGGTCTTTATTTATTTTAAAGACTATTTAAGCCTGGTTGATGGAAGAAATGACAGAATTGTAAAATCTTTTAGAGTCTTGGAAAAGTTAGTGAGAGTTTAAACAGATTGCTTGTTTTAACCAAGACTGCGAATGTAAAGAGAGTTGATTTCCATGTTCTATTAGTGGTTTATTCCTTCATTTTCAGTAGCAACAAAAATGTTCATAAACCTATTCAAAGTGGTCATGTTGATAATGCAAATAGGAAACATAAGCGTAGGCATGTATGCCAATTTCAAGGTCAGGGTCACACTAGCTGAACCAAGTCAGGAGTAACTACAGGGTTTGAATAGATTTAGAGAGAGCGATGCGAGCTAAAGAAAGACATAGGATCCTGTCATTATTAGATCCCCAATTGCCATTGATTTGAAGCCAAGAGTTGAGGATCTACCACATATCAAACAGAGTCGAGTTGGGAATGCAAAGGATTGAGCATGGAGGCATAGACAATCTTATGGACACTAGTAATAGTGAAGATCATAGAGACTTTTGGGATGTTAACTGGAACAAGTCAGTAGGTCCAGATGAAGCTAATTCAATTGAGGCGATATAATTTAATGTGGCTAAATCTGTGGTAGATGTATTGGAAGTGTCATTTGTTCGAAAGTATGGATTTGAAGACCAAAGTTATTTGGAGTGGATTACTCAAGCGGCCGTTGGAGCACAAAATGGGTAGATGAGGTGACTGTATAATTGCAAATACACAATCTTGAATACAGGGAAAGAGATCACCTATTTTGGAAGGCCTTTGGGACATGGTGAATGTGTGTTATTTGCAAAGTTCAATGTAAGTGCAGACCCAAGCTAGAAAGGGAGATCACCTATTTTGTAAGGCCTTTGGCCTATGTCGAATGGAGGTATATTTGTAAGTATGTAGACCATTGAGTCTTCACCTATTGTGTAAGGCTTATAGGTCATAGGTGAATGATATAGGTTGTAGAGCATGTATAAACACCTATAATATTTATATTTTGAATAAGTATAACGTGGCTGTATATTTTGAAAGGACAGTCCTGAATGTCAAAAGAAGACTCGATAAAAAATTATGGAGATCAAGCCATCATAAGTAAAAGAGGTCGAGATGGGTTTTGAATCTGTGGTCTTTTCTTGTAAAAAGGATGGACAAATATAATGATTTTTTATCAAACTTGATGATATAGCTATGAGTGTAGACAAGTTGCAATTGGTTAAAAAAAAATCTAAGTGTTGAAAAACCCAAATGGTATTTTCAGAACGCCTTTATCAATATTGTTGTTTGTAGTCTAATGATAGCACATCAATTTCTATCCATAGTGGAGCCACCAAATTTATTTATGATTAAAATTATTATCAACAAATAATCCTTTTCACTTATCATGAAGGTTAAAGTGGAATTGTATCAGTTTAATTTTTTTTGTTTTAAAAGATCAAAAGCGATCTAGAATATACGTAAAAGGGTTTTAAATGATCTAGGATAATAAAAAGTATGTGAAATACACAACAATACTCCATTATCAATTTATAGATTGGATTTTCTCTTTAAAAGAAGGAAACAAATGTGAATATGTAATCAATCTTATCCAACAGAGAAGAATTGTAAATTAGATAAACTCTTGAAGGAAATATTTTTGTTCTTTATGAATGTTTATGAATAAACAATTGATACAATATGTTTATACCTGAATGAAAAGAGATCTAATGAAATTACACAAAAATATCTAAAAGACATGAACAAAATATTACAATTAAATCCAACGAAAGAGACAAATGTAACAACAAACACATTAAAAGATGACAAATAAACTAAACCTAAGAAAGAAAAGAAAGCAAACAAAATAGGAAAATAACATGAATCTAATGATTAAAATAAACCTATCATTAAGATAAATTCACAACAAATCTACATAAATAATCTAGTAAAATTAACATAGACAAAGATGAAATAAAAGAAGGAAAAACTAGGTCTACTCTAAAAACTAGAAGTTGATTAAGAAAATAAAGATATTAAGTAAATAACTTAAGTTAGTTGAAGTTAGATAATTTTACAATTAAAAAATAAAATTTATAAAAAATAATAATCTAAGTCTAAAATTTATAAAATAAAATAACTAATATTCAAACTATTCTTAATTAAATAAACTATTTAAATTAAAAACTAAATTAAAAATAAAGATTTTTTGAGTCTTCGAATAAAGAGTCATCTTAATATGTAAATCATTTTATTAAGAAACATCATTTTTTACGCCAATGTATTTAATATAACAACCATTACAATATAAATTGATTAGAAAACATGTTGCGCATAACGAAGTATTCATCAATATTTAGATCAAGTAGTTAGATTTTGAACATATGACTCAAAATTAGTAATCATCATAAGATATTAAACATAACATTTCATAAATAATTAGTTTATAAATTGAATTAAAAAACATGGATATATATATGCTTGTTAATCAATTTACTTAACCATCAAAGAAAGTGTCCTTGATCTATATACAAGAGTTTCTTATCTCATAGATATTGTAAAGAAAGAAGTATGAAGATGAACTTGAAATGAATCCAAAGTCTTCATAAATACCTATGAAATGATCCTCATTTTTATATGTCACATTTATCTTATTTTATAAACAATTTCTCCAAATATTATTGAGGAATAAGTTATAATTGATTTTAGCTAGTTACTAGTTATGAATTAATTTACTTTAATTAAGTCAATTAAATTTTAGTTATCACTTAACTCATTTTAAACTGTTTAAAATGAGTCTTAATATCATAATTAAAAATAATAAATCAATGAGACCAACTCTAATCAGTTGAGGGTCTTAAAACATTATAATCACCTAAATAAAATAATTCATGTGAAATATCTAAAATAACATGAGTTATTTAAATGAAAAATATCACATCTAACATTTAATCCATATGCATTATATATATGTTAAAATATCCCTATCAAAATATCCTATTTGAAAATATATTAAACCATGAAACCATTATCATTAAAAAATTAAAATAAAGTATCTGATAAGTATCAAGCAGTAGCAAAATATCCATGAATACTTCTACTCATCTTATAAATCTAACAACATTTGAATAAGTATATAACCCTTATCAGCCATACATATAGTAAAAATCATATTGGTTGTTTGGAACTTGATCAACTTATTTTCATTTTAATCTTCTTCATCATCCACCTCCAACTTAAGTTTTTTTACCATCTTGATGACTGTTGGTGACACTGAAGGACTAATTTCTTTTCCATTTTGGTTTAGATGTACTATTCTCTCTTACTTCAACAAATGATGAGTAAAATATGCAAGGTTAAGCCTAGATAAAGTTGCATATGGACTAAAAGGTTTAAGTGATATAAATTTTCAGTGCAAAGGCACTAAATCATGAGAGTGAGAGTGTAACTTAGCAACTTCTTGTAAGTCATTTTTAGGCAACTGATCATTTTGATGAAGAGAATAATGGGAAAATGAATTACATAGTGATTTTAATTTGGTTTGTATTATTTGAGAACCATTTGAATTTCCATGTCTATATAGATGATTCCTCCAATAAGCCCTTCTCCAACCTCAATTTTCTCTAGCATTTATAGGGTTAAATGGCAAGGATTCAAGAACATTCCAGAAAGTGGGATCAGCTGCATCAAAATGATCGACATATGATTTCCCCTATTAAAAGGTCTCAATAAATTCTTATTCGACCTCCTACCAACAAAGAAATGACCTCTAGACACAAAACTATGACAAAGTTATTTTTCCTTATTCTCAAGTTGATTTGTTCTCCATGCATTTCCTTGATCATTAGTTGCATTTGGGGGTCTCCACCATGACCTTTTAAAAGTTAAAACAAATCCATCAATTCTCTTTGCAAACCACATATCAAAATCTACAACCCCATATATTCAATGTCTAAAAATATATAAATTTAAAAAAGATTGAAATTTGAAAAATAATATATCATCATGACAGGCATAATCAAAACTAAAATAAACACCTACAAAACTCCATTGGCTATTAGCAAAAGATAAATTGATAAAAATATGAACTTTTTATTATAAATTTATAAAACTATCTATCCTTCCAAATTTTGAATACCTCCAAACATAGTTTTATCAAATTTCAAGCAACATAAAAATTTCATTTCTATATTATGTGGTCTCAATTTTCTTAACATAATTTTTATATCAGTGATAGAGAAAAATCACTCAACATTAGAATGATATTACTGAATATTATTTTTTTTAAATCATATGGTGAAAAACATTTCTAAAACTTTAACCCTCTTCATATTTCCATCAAAGATGTCATTAATGAAAAATATAAAAAATTAGAGATCTGTAAATTTCTTCAAAACCAAAGAAAACAAAATTGCAAACAAACACTCTGTATGAAATTCATATTAAAATACCAACTAAATCCGAAATTCTTATCAATAATTTATGATAAATTCAAATATTTCAAAGTCATTCTCTTCATATACAAATAAATATATTTATTTAATGAAACTCAAATGAAAATATATCAAGATTTCCATATTAATCATAACTAGAGACTTTGATATAACTTGTGCTCAAACCAAAACCATATTAAGATGAACTTCATGCAAAAAAATTTCAAATATTCTTCAAAAAACTCTCTAAATCTTCTGTTTAGACCCACATCAAAAAACTTGCATCTCTGTAATCACCTCATAATGGACTATTTTGAAATATTTGTCAGGATTAAATGACATGCAGACACAAATTAATCAATTTTGTTTGACAAAATAACACCTCTATGTACTACATGTTCAAAAATCATTCCACAATAAATATTTTTCTTAAAATAATATGTATTAAATTCTATATTATTCTTCATTAAAGAAAAATAAACACTTGCATGTAAAACCGACTGCATAAACCATTAAACAACTTCTTTCAAAATTATAAATATCATGATACATTGTAACTGAGTTTCCATAATACCTCATACTTTTGTTTTCTCATGAAAATGAAATAAAATCAATAGCTCACTTGTAAATTATTAGACAAACTTCTAATTTATTCTCCTTAGCCCCAAGCTTCACTTCCGTAGTGAGCTTGTCATAGAATAAAAAATAACCAAATAAATTTGTTTTTTGTATTCTTTTAATATCAGAGTACTATGTATCTACATGTTATATGAATATTGAATGGAAAACTTTCCAATACTTATCTCTGACTTTGCCAAACTTTTAATAATATTGACAAAATTAGTGATGACCAAAACTACCACTAAACCACCACCTAAAAAAATTGATTGAATGCATAGTACGCAAAATTTAAATGCCAAATATTATGGGCACATCAAGTAGATCCCAATATATTCACCAAATCCCTGAATGCATTAAAACCACATAACTTATCACTTAAAGAACATTTAACCATTCCTCAAACTCAAAACCAACTCAAGTAAACATTTCACCACCTTTGCATTTACCAAAATAGCCACATAACTCAATCATGTCATCATAACCACCATCAATATAATGAACATCTGACCTCTATAAAAAATTAAAGACTGCCTTATTATTCAATGATTTATGAGCTTCGACCCCTATGTCATGAGTCAATAATTCTTATTTGAAATTATTTGAAGTGTTAAGTTTATTTAGAGACTCTTAGAAACATTTAGGTTTGAAAAATCAATAACATTTATATATTTGCTTTGGGTAAACCATTGGATTTAACAACATCTATTTTAACTTATGATAATACAAATATCATTAGTTTAATAATGATCAAGTGAAACCAACTAAACACATTTAAATTTAACCATTAATCATAAATTTTACCTATTTGATGAACATATATATCACGAAATGATTTTGAATTTGATCATTAACTAATACTCATGAAGAATGCATTTTGTTAATATAGATATATTAAAAAAAATTATTGAATCCATGAAATGATATTGAAGCCACTTTGTAATGCACAGTAATAATTTCACCAAATAGAAAGTCATAATAAGCATTTAAACATAAAATTAATATTCAAATGACATAATGAACTAAGTTTGTAACTGGTAATTTTAGACATTATGATAATGTCATCAATATGACATAATCATTTCAAAGTATTTGTTTTAGAAAATAAAAAGAGGGGTGTCAAAAATAGGCTCGGCACATTCATCTCAATCATTTTCAAGTTAAGTCCTCGTTTACATTATTTATTTTTATTTGTATAAAGGTCAAATTTAGTCAATTCTTTAACAGATCAGTGGTTGTATTCATTACTTATTTCTACACTGATGTTAAAATAGTTTCTTTATTATATCCTTCCACATACATACAATGTAATCATGGGACTCAGTAGTATAATATGGTATTTATTTATCCTTGGATCGACACAATCATAGGAACTATCTTCATGTATCCTCATAATGATTCAATGGGTAATGTTCATCCTTCAAAACAGTTCTAAAAGACATCCGATATTTCTCACATTGAGTGCTGAAATTTTCATACTAGTTAAATGTTGAAATGAACTTCTTTGTCACTATGAGTGGTACCTTACTTATGTTAAAGAAGTGATTGACAAAGAATTAGTCCTAAAGTGGTTGAATCCATCCAACTGATATTGTGGTATTGATTTTATCTTCAAACATTGTGATGCCAAAATAGACTTGTACTATGAAAAGTGTTTATTACTAAAACAATGGATGTGGAGGATGTATAGAATAAGATTTTCCTTACATTTCAAGCTGCATCATGACCTCAAGGATTATATCAATGAGTTCACTGTGATATTCTCAAATGGCATCGTAAATGCATTTTGGAATGGATGGGAATGCCTTAGTGAGTATTCTATGGAAATCACCCATCTTTTCCTTGGTAAAACATTCTTATGGATAATCTAAAACATTTCCCACCAATATTTCTTATTTCTCATGTGTTTACAAGAGTACAAGAGCAAAACATGGATATCAATAGTTTTCACTGTGGGGCTTGAGATGCTATTATGGTGGAAAACCCCAAACAAGGCAACAAAACAATTGTTAATTAATGTAAAAAGTAAAAGTTCTACAATATTAAAATTAAACACATTCAAATAAGAAATATTCTCATAATAGTACAAATTTTATTTAATTTACAAAAAAAAATTTGTAAATTTATCAATAAAATATGAAATATACATCATATAATTAAAATAGATTTTTTTTTTT
>JARHVA010003219.1:1632500-1672500 GCA_037957365.1 Torreya grandis | reverse complement strand
GTTATGACTTGAGGAATGTTCTTCCCAATACGAGAAAATTGTATTTTTTTAGGATAACTTCATATATGAATTAAAAAAATTGAGTCATTTTTATGAAATGAAAGAACCCATATGTGCATCTCAATTTCTTATAATTTACCCCCGAATCATGAGGATTGAACATAAGAAACAATAATGTTGTAAATGACATAGTAATCAGTGTTAAAATATAACTTTAATGTAGTCAAGAGACAAGTTCTTGGTCTAATTGACATTTCCACCTCTAGGACCTTCCATTTCAAATCCATCACTTCCAACACACACACACACACACACACACACACACACACACACACACACACACACACACACACACACACACACACACACACACACACACACACACACACACACACACACACGCACGCACGCACGCACGCACGCACGCACACACGCACATGCACACTCACGCGCGCGCGCCCACACACACACACACACACACACACACACACACACACACACACACACACACACACACACACACACACACACACACACACACACACACACACACGCAAAGTAAAACTAAATGAGACATGTGACCAATACCTCCAAGTCCACCTGTATACACATTTCTATAGTTACTCAAAATCACAAAAACATTTTCAATAAATGTCATCAACATTGAAGCTATAATTAATAATCCCCACCTTCGGTGATTCATGGATGAAAAATGGAACTAAAATAACATGAGGGGTGGTATATAATGTTTAGTAAAAATTTAATGTACTTTGATTACTCTTGGTTAATAGATAGAGTACTTTCTCTGGCCTTAGGAACATCCTTTTCAATAGAATAAAATTATAATTTTTAGGGTAACTTTAGATGCATGTAAAACTAATACTATAAATCATTATAATGAACCAAAATAACTATTATGTTCATCTCAAATCCTTTTAATTTTAACCTAGATCACATGGATATAATTTAAGATATATATTCATGGTAGAAGATACAGTAATTCTTTTATATAGTTAAGAGGCAAGTTCTTATCCTCCCAATAATATATCTTCCTCTAAGACCACCCTTTATAAATACATAACTTCCAACACATTTATGTATTCAAATTACACATTATCCCATAATAATAACTTCCAAATTGACCCAGATGCACATCTACAACTACTCAGAAGTGCATAAATACTGACAACAAATGTTATCAACATTGAAATTCCAGTTGGAGATCTCCACCCTTGGTGTTTCATGGATAAAAACTAGCACCTCCACCATATTTCAGATGGTGCATAATGTATATTATCAAGTTTTCATAATCTTATCATGCCTAGTGAAGATACAAATTACCCATTTCAATTTCAAGAACATCCTTCCCAATATGAGAAAATTGTAATTTTAAGGCTAGCTTTATATGCATGTAAAATAGAAATTATTAATTAATTTTTATGAACTAAAAAATCCACAAAATTTATATCAAAGAACTATAATTCCACCTTAGATCATGTGGATATAAAATAGGATATAAATTCATGGAAGACACCATTGTGATTAGGGCTGAAATGGAACTTTAATAAAGTCAAGTGGAAAGTTCTTGTCTTCCAACTAAAATTTCAACCTATAGAATCTCCCCTTGATAATAAATCACTTAAAACACATCTATAAATGTAAGTGATACATATTCCCATGAACACAATGTCAAAATCTAATCAAATGACTATTTTTATTATTGCACAGGATCTCAAAAATACTAAGAACAAGTGTTGTCATTTTTTAAGTTGCATTTGGAGATTTCTATGTCTTATGCTTCACAACTTAAAAATGACAATGAAATAATGTATATGGTTGTGAATAACATAAAATATGAGTTTATTACATGATAATCACCCTTGATTATGAAATAAATTAACCATTTTTAACTCAATAACATCATTGCTAATATGAGTAAACTACAAGCTTTAGACCAGCTTGAAATGTGAATAAAATAGAAATTATAAGTCATTTTCATGAAATAAATTAATCTTCACATTCATGTCAAATCCCTATAATTTTACCTCAAATCATGTCAAATAAACCTAAGAGATAAATCGAAAGTACATGACAATCTAATAAGTGTTGAAATACATGTTTAATGCAACAATGAGACAAATTCTTGTCCTCCAATTGGCATTTCCACCTAGAGGACCTCTCATTAAAATTTCATCACTTATATAAAATATATATAGGATAATTAATTTGTTTCATAAACATGACCTTCAAATCCACTGAGATGAGCATATTTATAATTGTGTAGGAGTTCAAAAACACTAAAAATATATATTATCAACATTGAAGCCACATTTAGAGCTATCCACCTCTTGTGATTCATGGCTAAAATATGGCACTAAAACCATATCAAGGGTGTCAAATAATTCCTAATACCAAGTTTTTACCCATCAACCATGCCTAGTTAGGAGATGGAGTTCTTATTTCGATTTCAAGAATGTCCTTCCCAATATAATAAAATTTCATTATTTATGCCAACTTTAGATGTGCATAAAATGTAAATCTTAACTCTTTTTCATGAACCAAAGGAAAACTCAAGTGCATTTTAAATTTTTCTCATTATATCATGTTTATCCAACCTAGGAGAGAAATATGTGGTAGAGGCCATATTGATTAGTGTTGAAATGCATCTTTTATGTAGTCAAGAGATAAGTTATTTCCATCTAACTAACATTTTAAACTATGATAACTCCCCTTGAAATTACATCACTTCTAAAAAATTTATATAGTTCAATTACATGTTATTCCATGAGCACGACTTCCAATCCACCTGAGTTTGCATTAGTATAGCTACCTACGAGCATAAAAACACTAACAATAAATGTTGTTAATGTTGAATTCATGATTTGATATCTCCATCTCTAGTGCTTTGTGGCTAAAAAATGACAATGTTATCATGTTAGTGGTAGTAAATGGCATCTGGTACCAATTTCACAGTTGTTGATCATAGATAGTTAGGAGACAGAGTACCTATTTTGACCACATGAATGTCCTTCACAATATGATAAAATTATGAGTTTTTGGCAAAAAATAGACATGTATAAAATTAAAACCATAATCCATTTTTATGAATCAAAATAACCCTCATTTACATGTAGAATAACTATAATTTCACTCCATAGCATATTATTCAAAGATAATATAGGAACATATGGAAGACACCATACTAGTCATTGCTAATATACATCTTTTATGAGAGTAAAAAATCCCCAAAAACACCAAATGAAAATAAGGAGATCATTGACCTATTGAATAAGTCATCACAAATAATTAGAGTTGATCCAAAAAGTATGGGAGCACTATTATCCAAGAGGGTACAAATAGTTTTTAAAGATGTGCAAAATTGGAAATTTGTCATAATTAAAATGTGCCCAAGATAATGTAAAGTTTAATATTAGATGAAGGAGAAAATACATACATATAAGTAATGGGAGAAAGGGGTGAAACAAAAAACCCCCTATGGATGATGTATTAGGTCCACTTGACCATGAATTTGACATGTTAAAAGTTTAGTGAAATTACAATGAAAATAACATCAATGGAATGGGCACAGAAAAAACACACTTTTGCACAAAGTGTCACTCCCATGTGAGATACTAATCAAAATTTATTGTGATTCTCATTTTCTATCTTTAATGTTCCAAATTAAAAAATATTTCATAATATTTAAACTCATTAAGGTCCCAAAATAGTTTACCACTTAATTAAAATGATCATATGAAGATTTGATCCCAAGACCTCCCACTTTATAATGATATACACTTCACCTATTATTTAGTTTAATAAATTAATTTCAAAACTTGATTTTAAACCATTTTTAAAGTTAAGACAAAAACCCAAAAACATCCCATAAATATTCATATATGTCAAGGATGATACATGTATCTAGTCAAAATCATCAAAAAATGTTTTTAGTAATTAATTTCTTAGAAACCTGGTGTAGGTTGTTAGAATGGGTGAAATCAAACTCTATGAAATTCTATTAAAAACTTATTTATTAGGCCATAATATGATGTCCCAAAAATATGTAAAACCTAATTTAAATAGTACATCCTAGTCTAGGATGAAAGAGGACAAAATTATCTATGATCTCTAGGAGTCATATCTCATCTCTCAATCTGTACATCCTCAAACCTTTATAAAAGTATATGACTATGTAGATGATTAAGACATATTGCCAAGTCTTTCTTAAAGATAATAAAATAGTTATATAACCTACTGTAAAATGTTAAAATATACTATGAGATGGAATATAGGACTATTATCTAATTGTAAAAAAATTCATATTTTAAAAATTAGATTCATATGGCCTATGGTGAGATAAAATAATACAAGTGGTAGGTAGGCACCAATAGATCAACAAGTAGGTTTTTCAACAAAAGGAAATATGACTTAGTATTGGTGATTATTTTAAAATAGAGAGGAAATAAAGCTTGGTTTTCTATTTCTATATGCTTTCATATTTGTATTTTGATACATGTATAGTCTAAAAAGGTAAAACAAACATACATAAATTACCTTAAAATATTACAAAATAGATTTAAACATGGGTCTAAAAAATAGGGAAAAATGGTACAACCTAGTATCTATATGGCATGGTCATTGGCTAAAAAAGATAGATATACACAAAACCACCCCGAGTAAAATGAATGGTATGTCCTTTATAATAATATATTCAAGCAAGTAAAATGTAAATCTTCAAAATAAAAACATATATTTTGACAACTAAAAACTATAGCAAAGGGATAACTTAGACATGCTGAGGAATGACTATCTGACACCGTGATAGATTTTGGAAAACTCTTTAACTAATATCTCTTTAAGAATCCATTACCAAAACCATTAAAATTTCATCTTTTCACATAAATAATAAACTATAAATTATCAACAAATATATTAGATAATGCTAAAATTATTCTCCATATGAATAGCTCAAATTTCAAGTGAATGAATATGTTATATATATATATATATATATATATATATATATATATATATATATATATATATATATAATTGAAATATAGGTGAATAACAGCCATACCACGTATCTAGGACTAACTTCCCAAAAATATGTGGAATAAAGGAATTAAACAAACATCCTCATACATGTAGGATAAAATTCCTCAATGTACAAAAAAATTGCCTAAGGAAGCTAACAACAAATGTGTATGAAAAACTAGGAGAGGAAATATCCCACACTAATAGTATGTGTAAGATTTACCTTCCCTTGTAATAAATGATGGTAATATTAATTCTTCAAGGTTGAAACCTTATTAGGGATTGTGCTATATGAAAACTTTCAAAAATAAATGGGGGAGTGTAATGAGTTAATATGAGCCCACTCACACCTTTTAGGATTGAACACTACCCATGTATCTCAATTATTTTTAAGAGGTAATAAAGTGAGCACATATTTATACCACCTAAAGTGCATAGTTAAAAAATTATCCTTTCCTACATGTATGCATCTATAGATGTCTTGAATACTTTTTAATGTTTTTCTTGAATCAAAGAGAATATAATTTTTACTTGGATAAAGGGTGCTTCAAATTAATATAATCACATTTAAAAATCACATAAAATATTTTTTTCAATGTGCAAAAGTATAAGTTTGATCCAATAGTGGAATTTAACAATAGTAGAATAAGTGGCTTAGAGGTACTTTTTTAATAATCTAATTCTGTGAAACCTCATGCTAGCTTTTCAAAAAATATGGACCAATATTTAAGGTAGAGTTAAATATCTATTCCAACACATTCAAGGAAATTATATCCTGAAAGGGTGATGTTTGATGTTGAGAATTTGGAATTTTTATACAAATTCTTAAAGTGGTTTATAAAAAATAGTTTCTAATGAATGGATTTATATAAATACATAGGATAGAGTGAGGTGGATAAATAGGGCCAACTCAATTTCTAAAGTTTATTAAGGTAAAAGTGGGACAAAATTTGCATTATGAATTATTCATGAACAAATTTGAGTATTTACACATAGTTTTACTACATAGATAATGAATAATTCCAACCCACACTAAGCTTGAAATCATAGATCAAAAGAGAATATCACTTAATTATAAATAAATTAAAAAGGTTATACATTTTTATCAGTTTGAAAAAAACCAAGGTTAATTAAAAATTTGAATGATAAGTTTTGATAAGATTTAAAAGAAAAAGGAAAAACAAATATATGCAATGTACATCCACATCATACACATGCAAATTTATCATAATAATTTTGACGTTTTGATCAAATTTAAGGTCATTTTAATTAACGAAGGAAGTTACAAATTAGAAAATTAATATCAAACTCCCAAAATAATGAAGTAGTTCATAACAAGTTTAGGATCATTTTAAACCTAGTGTTTCACTCTTTATACATGTTTGATAACCAACAATGGTTGATTTTTAGCTGAATGATTGAAATGTGATGACATTACATTCTTATATCATGTATTAGTGCAAAAAATTCATATCATGTGGGCCAAATGTAACCATTACAGTTGAGTACTTAAAACAAAAATGAAAAAATGACACCCAACTATAGAAGATGGGGAATAAAATACATATATGCAGATAAATAGGCATAATAGACTTAGTCACTATAGAGGACCTACCAAAGGACATAGGTGTCTATAGCTTGATGTAATGCCAACATACATAAAAAAACCACATATAACCTAAATAGGCTAATGTATGGGATTGTTTTTAATTAATAGAGAGCAATATGTTTTAAAACCATCCATAACATTAAGAGATGTCAATAATATTTACCATGAAATTGTTACTACGGAAGCAAGCTACGTCAATAGAATAAACATAATGCTTGAGGTTGAAATCACATATTTTTATATACCTATGATTGTATATCTCTATAGTGAAAAAGTTCTAGATTTCTATATCACTATATCTCTCTAGATGGATAAATTGACAACATGGACTTCAATTGATGCTTTATTATGACTATCTCACATAAAAATAATTAATTCACATAAAAGCAATAGAATAATCCATATTACCATACTCTAATGGTTAAATAAACAAATGGAAATAATAAAATATTAATTTATCTAGTCCACCCATTGGATACTGTTTTCATTTTATATTTATTTATTATGATATATTAGTTAATAAAAAGTATATGTCAAATGGGATTTAAGTCCCAAGTATAGGACATTTTAGATTTAGGTCACTCATCCACTTGTAAACCTCGTATTTCTCTTATCCTAATGGAAATATTTCTAAATGGAAGCTTAGTAGTGTCATAAGGCCATATTTCTTTTGTTTTCATTCAAGAAAGATTTATTTTCATTTATTATTTTCTCTAAAGAAGAAGCATGGATAAGGGATGCCTATTCATTCCTCTACTCTTTAGGTTTTAATTAGGCTTCCCTTGCATGGGAGCCGATTTTCAAGGATTTAAATGTTTTGCATTGTGTGTGTGTGTGTGTGTGTGTGTGTGTGTGTGTGTGTGTGTGTGTGTGTGTGTGTGTGTGTGTGTGTGTGTGTGTGTGTGTGTGTGTGTGTGTGTGTGTGTGTGTGTGTGTGTGTGTGTGTGTGTGTGTGTGTGTGTGTGTGTGTGTGTGTGTGTGTGTGTACAGACATTTTTATTTTTATGTGCATATTTAAGACCAAGATCCATGAAATAATTATCATGTCCCATTTTCCCACATCATCTTATGTCTTGAAGTTGAGTTGGATACTATTGGTTTATGTACCAAATATTTCTTTTTAAATGTAATTAATAGAGATATTTTCTCTCACTAAGTGGTGTGGACATAATTATTTTTATGTTCATTGATTTCCATCATGTAAATTGTGTTGATATACTTATTTTAATGATGTTATTATGTTCTGTGAAACGATTCTCTACATATATTATTATATGATTGTTAGAAATTTTGAGGAGGTAGTCTTATTTATATTTGATGCATACTTATGTTGATTAAATTATTATTATTATCTTATGCTTGATAACTTTAAAACAATCATAAATATTTATACACATCCAATGATGTCAATCATAATTATGTAGTACACTTAGAAATATTTTGATTTCATACATATTGTATTCTCTATCATGATAGTTTTAACATCCATTTTTTTTGGTCCTTTATTTCTACATGATTATAATATTTATAATGTTTTATATATTATATATTATATTATGCTATCATTAGTTGTATATTTACTATGAGGCCATTATTATTTTACTTTTATTGATATTATTCCACAATCAAATTATGTCATTTTATTTCCATGTTGTATGGATTATGGAAATGATTATTATGTCTAAATCTATCTATATTTGTTGAAGAATATATGTATATTTTGATGAGTCTTATATTATTATGTGACTAGTGGATTTACATTGTTTATTCACTAATCTATTTTACTATTGACATGATTATATAATCACATATTTGCATGATCAGATATTAACCTCTTCTATGTGACTAGATACCAAATCTCCAATCATGTACATGAAACACATGATTTGTTATATAATCATGAAATATAAAACCAATAATTGGAATTATGATTAGATATTCTGCATATAAGCAAAAGTGGATTTCTTTTAGTGTTTATGTAATCATGGTAGTACTCAAAAAATCATGTGGGTTTTAAGATTGTATAATTCATCATTATTATTTTATTTATTACGTAACCATTTACTCAGGTGCAATGAGTTTGTAGGTGAAGATTACTCAATGGAGCAAGTGGGGATAAGAGTTTAACTATTAACCCAAATAATAACATATCTCAGACATCCTATTTTATAAAAATCTACCATTAACATTGTAGACCTCTAAATATGGAAAACATAACACCTTGATAAAACATTTACTTGTTTTCATTAATCCTACATAATAAGAACATTGAAGGGACTCCTTATCAAGACTTGATTTTATGGATAATCCTTGAAAGAAAAATTTTTAAAATTAATTACCCTTCCACATTTATTGGATGTAAATGGGGACCCTTAGATCTGTGAAACATATAGAATTTTATAAATTTATCACACCCATGATTGACCTATTAAAAATAAATCTAGGGAAAAGTGGAGATAAAATCCTAGAGGGGACACATCCCTTTTTGATTGGCTATAAAAGTTAGAAAATATTTTCTTTTTTATGGAATTTTTTTATAGAATATCCTTGTTTGATTGAAGTATAATTTGGGGAAAATTGTTAGAGGAGTGTTGTATAAAAAAAGTAAAGATGGTATAATCAGGAGACAATCTTGAACTTTTAAGATTTGTGGCAAGTTGTACTTCATATTTTCACTTGAATGTGTATAAATAATTATATGTTGTGTGTGAAAACCTTGTGTTGGTTGTACTTGGGGAAAATGGTTAATGTATCTTACATTTAGAAGTTTAATATGATATATATGTGTGAAGTGTGCCTTCTTATATCACTTAAAATTTTACTAAATAATTTATGGATGTAATCATAATGCTATGGATTATAAATTATACGAATGTCTTCCTTTTTAGAATATGGGCATCCTTCATAGAATATGTGTTTCTTTATTTCACAAAAAATGATGGAGATTAAAAGTGATGTATTTGCCTTCTACCTTTACAAATTGGTATCTTAATTAGCACATGTGTAACCTACTTTCTCAAGTTATGCATATATCTTCCCTTTAGCAGATGGGTTTCCACTTAACATATATTTTTTCTACTACATTATAAATTCTACCACTTCATACCTTTTACCAAAGGTAATTTTTATTCCTATACATGGTTTGTGTGCTTCTAAGTTTGTTGAAAAAATTTGAGCCTTAAAATTTTTCTTATCCCCCTATGTATGCATGCTCATGTCTATGTGTTGGTATTTTGGAAAAGTTTATTCAGGTTCACGGTTGATGAGGGTCACATATGACTAATGACATTATATGAATGGGATTTAATCACCTTCATTTCTACATTCTAATTTTATATTAATTCATGATATTATTTTAGTAATGGGAAAATAATTTTAAAGTGAGTTTCTTGTCAGATGAAAAAAATGTTCCTTATAACTATGGAATGAAATGAATATGTTAATTTTTAAACAGGAAAGTGGTTTTGAAATATTTCTTTTTTTTCCAAAATATGGATTATTTTGGATACCATAAAACATAAAAGTAATTATGATGAAAGAAAAGAGAAATGTGGAACTCTTGGAAATAAAAAAAATTGAAATTGGAGATGGCTGATAAAACTAGAGTGATGAAAAAAAAAACTAGAGTGGTAGATTTGAGTATATAAGGAAATAGATGAAGATTTTTAAGTGGATAAAATAATTTCTTAGGACTCAGGGTAGAATAAAGGTGGTCTTAGTGTAAACATGTAAAATCATAGAATATGAAGTAGGGCTTCTAAAGTTAATGACTCTTGAGACTTAGATGAAAGGATAAATAAAGGTGATGAATGATGACACAAATAATTATAAAGTTATATATTCCAAGGAAATTATATATAATATTTTCCATGAAAAATCATTAAAAAATAGGGTTGATCCAACCAAATCTAGGCTTGAGGGTGAGCAAGTTTAATGGGAGTTAATCTTGTAGCTGACAAGAAAAAGTCTCTTGTAACTACAAAAAATACAATAGTAATTAAATAAGATGGTTTTGAATGAGATTTATATGATTCTAATGGTTTTAAAATCATAATAAAATTAAGAATAATAATACCTAACATGGAGGAGATAATAATTTTTAAAAAATGTCCTTAAAATATCTAGATTTGTTTCTTTCCCTAGAATTTATTCATAACAATTTTTTCTCATTCATAACTTAGAAATAATATTTTATAATTTAGTAATAGTAAGTTCTTCGAATATAGTAGAGTATTTATCAAACAATGGATGATATACTTTAAATCACATACTAAAAACATAGGAATCATTATTGTGTGGGACAATATTTATGTTTTCCCTATTGAGTGATGAGGAAATATGTTTTCACAAAAATAAGGGATGTGATTTGTCAGTAATTATAAATGGATGATTGAATATTATATATTCTAAAACATAAATCAAACATGCGTAAATATATAATAGGGGTCTCTATGAATGTTATAGTTCAAGGTCCACAAAATTCTAACATGGGTTAAATGAGAGAATTTGGACTCAGCTAGTAATATATGAGAATATCAAGATCCATTACTATAGATGTTAGAAAATAAGTCATTTGAAGAGAAATTTACCAAATAGATGCATAAACAAAGATACAAAACATATTTTCATTAAAACATAGATAAACATTGAAAATATTTCTAGGGATCCTATTTTAAAAATGTTGCATCAAAAAAAAAAGTAGAGTGGTTTTATAGTAGAATCATTAGAAGAACCCTATTTATATAGTGAAGATTATCTTGAGAATAGAGATTATTGTCTTATCTTATCTTATGTTATCTTATATTATCTATAGGAGGGTCAACTAAGGTGCCCTCCAAATAAGGTGGACTCTAGTGTCAAAAGGTACTATGTTTCGATCCATATAATACCATATCTACTCTAGATATATCTTGTAAATCCAATCATGGGTACTTGAGGTAGTGAATAATTTTATTTTTGAATCATTCTCACTTGACCCATTGCCAATAATGTCACTATGTATGGTTTGCATATTAATATAGGCTCATATGAATAGTGCATGAATATTTTTATCATCGTCAATAATCTCACTATCATTGAATGTGTTCATATATTGCTATGGTAAATTATCGATAAGTTTACAAATAATAGCATTTATTGGGTGGTCATATAATATGGGTTGAGCATGTACATTATATGCATAGTATACTCTTGAAGTATCTTTAGTCTATATTATCTTACATTTAGGAAATGGATTGTTAAACATATTAAAATTATTATGTACATTTTAATTTGGTCTAGATTATTTAATGGGGTTCCCAAGTAAATAATTTTTTCACCTATAAGATCATGTATCTTATGTCTCAATTTTAAGGATCTATTTATATAATGTCTCTCAATATGATGATAATAAAAATATGTGTTTCTATCATGTTTTTTTGGTGTAGAGAGTTTGGATTGAGGTTCTATGGAGGAAGAAGTGTGACAGGGTTGTGAGGTAATGGTAGTCTTGATAAATTATTTTTCAAGATATAGTTGTCAATTGCAGTTAGTTTATAGGTTGAAAAATTGCATTAACTACAATATTTTCTTGATTCTTGTTATCAATTAGTTTAAAATTTTATCTTAGTTTGCTTTGGAACTTCACTATTAAAGTATTTATAGGAGTGGATGTATAATTAATTATATTTAAAGCTATTAGCTTGACGTATTTAAACCTTATTATATGGCATAGTTTATTGAAAGATTTGAATCTCTTAAATATGATTGATTCATGAAGCAGCACAATAAATATTTTATTAAATTTGTATTTTAATTAATTTTAAACCATAACATTAGTCACCTTGGATATCATAATCTTCTATCAAAGTACATAATACTTAATTTTCTGATTGAACCCTTGTTTGGGTTTATAAATTTATGCATAATATAACTTCTTATAATTGCTTCAATGGAAAAATGTGTCAATAATTGGTTTTCCAAATGGCTGAGTAATCTTATGGACTAGAGGGGAAAATAATACAACCATAATAATTAATAATCCTTTAGTCTTCTATGAAATAGTTGAGACGATCCTTCCTGAACAAGTTAGTACATAATTACGCATACACAAAATACACTATGAAAATTAACAACATATTAAATCAAGTACACATAACTGAATTACAATGCTTGAATAACATAATCATTGGCCTCTTCAAGGTGAAAACCTCCTTTGAACAAGTTCAATAAAATAAATTCATGGATTCCTTCATTGGCCTCAACACTTACTTATATATTGAGTCTAATCTAAGTAACTACTACTTCCCATAAATGTGGGATAAAACAAAATGCTCACAAAATGAATTATAAAGTATATCCATCCAAAGAAACAATTATACTATCAAAGTATAAATAAAGGTAGCATGAGTTCCTAACATCCCTTCCCTCTTATAAAAAGCTTTGTCCTAAGAACTTTAGATGTGGGGATTGGTGTCAAATCTGAAATAATGTTTCCCATGTGGCATCCTCTAGTTGCATTTTGTGCCACTGAAGTGAAACATCTGTGATGGAGTGGGAGTGAAGTTGGCATGCACGTCTATCTAGGATTGCCTATAGCTCAAGAAGTATAGATCCTTCATTATTAATCTATGGTAAAATAGTCTGCACTTTGATGTTTGTGCCAATAATTTTTTTGACAAGAGACATGAGATACTAGGTGATTTCAAGAAGAAGGTGGGAGATCTAACTTATAATAAACTAACCCAATCTTATAGTGAACCTTATAGGGCCCATAGATCCTGGGAGCTGGCTTATGATGTCCTTTGCATTTTAGGGAAGATTTATTGTATGGTTTCACACAAAGAAAAACCATATCATGTTATTGAAAAGTTGACTTAGAATGATGTTGATCAGCTTGTTGTTTCATTTTATTTTTTTCCATATGAAGATTATCCCACAGGGTGTTGAGGATTTAATCCCAGGTTTAGAAGATCATGTTGACCACTTGAATTAATGAACTACTAGGGGTGTACAAAAGAATCAATGGTAGTTCTTGACCATAAACTACTTTGATGTTTGTGCCAATAAATTTTTTGACAAGAGACATGAGATACTGGGTGAATTCAAGAAGAAGGTGGGAGATCCAACTTATAAGAAACTAACCCAATCTTACAGTGAACCTTATAGGGCCCATAGATCTTGGGAGCTGGCTTATGATCCCCTTCGCATTTTAGGGAAGATTTATTGTATGGTTTCACACAAAGAAAAACCATATCACCTTATTGAAATGTTCACTTAGAATGGTGTTGATCAGCTTGTTATTTCATTTTATTTTGTTCCATATGAAGATTATCCCACAGGGTGTTGAGGATTTAATCCTAGGTTTAGAAGATCATGTTGACCACTTGAATTAATGAACTACTAGGGGTGTACAAAAGAATCAATGGTAGTTCTTGACCATAATATAATTCATATGGATTTATTTTATTTGAAGTGTGGTAGGAGATATTGTACCACCATTAGGTGAGGAGGAGCCAATTTACCCACTAATGTTAGTGTTCTGAGCTGAAACAATGAAGGAATGTTTTTGAGAATCTATTGACAATTTCAATATGGCCATCCATTTATGGATGATTCTTGAAACTCATCTTCAGTTAGGTGCTGGTGCATCAAAATAGTTCTATAAAAAAATGGCTATGGAAGATTGCATCATGATTTAAGATAATGGATGAAGGATTATCATGAAGATGGAAAATCTAGTCTAAAAAACTTTATGTGACTATGGAGGTAATATAGGGATCGTTGAGGGCAAAAAAATGACTATATTTGGAGAGGTGGTGAACCAAAACCAAGATCATTATTTTACATCTACATTTATAGATCCCCTTAATGAAATCCATAGAAATATCTATCCAAATCCTAGTAGGTATGGGAAAGGGTTTGAGAAACCCAAGGATGAGTATGGTTTCACCCTTGTTGCATTGGAAGGTATCACATTTATCCACCATTTGTTGAATTAGATTTTTCATTTCAAAATATGTTACACCATGCCCACTCACAAGTTTTGAGAAACCCTAAGTTACCTATGGATGGATAAGCATGGAGTTCATAGAATATAGCTTGTTGAAGATATGTGTTCTATGGAAGCCCCCAATAACCTTTGTATCACAAAGAAGCACCATCCCAAGAATAATTTATTATAGTAGAGGGGTTAGTGGACAAATATTGAATGATTTTAGATAATGAATATTCATTGACATACCCCTACTGTACATCATCCAACCAATTTGGAATAGGCATGAAAATAGCTAAAAGGGAAACTTGGTTTGAAAATGTGTGAGATAGAGTGTCAACGACAACATTGTTCTTAACCTTATTATAATTTATCTCATAGTCATAACCCATGAGTTTTCTAACCCATTTCTATTTTGATGTGATGGAAACCCATTTCTCTATGAAATATTTCAGACTCTAGTGATCAATTTTGATATAAAAATGATTCCCTAGTATGTATGGCTACCATTTTTGTACTTCAAGAAAAATGACCAACATTTCCTTCTAATAATTAGAGAGTACTAAATTATTTGTAGAAAGAGATTTTATGGTGAACACAATGGGTCATCCTTCTTTGACGAGAATACTACCAAGTCTATTGTTGCAAGTATCGCTCTCAATAGTGATGATCTTGGCAAAATCTAGCATATCTAGAAGAAGTATAGTACACATAGCTCATTTCAATTATTTAAATGCATACTCAGTAGCTTGGATCCATGTAAAAACATATTTTTTCAACATATCTTTTAGTAGAGATGCAATATTTCTTTATCCTTGACAAACTTGTGATAGTATCCAGTCAGCCCTAGTAAACCATGAAAGCTCTTGAGTGTGTGAAGATGAGGCTAATTTATCAATGTAGATATTTTTTCAAGATCCACCCAAACCCTTGGGAATGGAATAATATCCCTAAGATATTCCACTTCAACTTATCCAAAATCACATATGGACTATTTTGCATAAAGATGATGGATAGAGAGAAATTTTAGTGTGAGTTTAAGATGTTGGAGATGCTCAAATCATGTTTTGCTATAGATGAAGATGTTACTGAAGAAAACCAGAATGAATTTTGATAGGTAGGGACAAAATATTTTATTCATCAATTCCTAAACTATTGAAGGAACATTAGTGAGGCCAAAGGTCATGACTAGAAACTCATAGTGGCCATCACTCATGTAAAAAGTTTTCTTAGGGATATCATCCTCATGAACCCAAATTTTGTGATATCCAGAGTGGAGATCCAACTTGGAAACAAAATGAGTGCCATAAATCTCATCAAGAAGATCATCAATAATAAAGATTGGGAACTTGTCCTTGATTGTTACTGATTAAGTAAACAAAAGTCAATGCAAAGGTGCCAAGACCCATATTCTTTTTAAACAAGGAGAATTAGAGAAGAATATGATCTAGTATTGGGGAAAATAATGCCTTGCTTAACTAAGTTTATAATGAGAATTTCAATCTTCGTATTTTACTAAAATGGCTAGCATTAGCTCCTAATGTTCGAAGGAATGCTTTCAAGAAGGATCTGAATATAGTGGTCCTCTAGTTGGGAAGGTGGCAATCTCATTGTTTTGGCAAAGACATGTGCATACCTATGCAAAAGGGTTTGTATATTAGAAGTAGAGACTGTTGATGGTTGTATTTAAATATAATGGAGTTGGGTAGTGATGCCATTTGAATCATTCTTAATAATATCTTATATGTGATATGAATTGATGATGCTGAGAGACCCCAGTTGTAAGCCTTTCAATGTGTGTTTTTGCCCATTGTGTGAAAAATACATCCAAAGTTCAATAAAGTCCCATACGATGGGTCCAAGTGTGTGTAACCATTAGGATATTAAAATAACATCACATCCATCTAATGGAAAAGCAAAAATATCACAGTGCAAGTTATAATCTCCAATAGAGATACACACATTTAGACACTTCCCTTTGCAAGTTAATTTTCCCTAATTGGTAATCATGACTTCAATGTTGGAGAAAAAAATAATAATTAACCTGTTTGGAAATCTAGGGGTCAATAAAGTTATGAGTGCTACTAGAATCAATGAGTATTATGAGATGGAAATTATTGAAGTAACACTTGACTCATATGGTTTGCGGGGTGGTGATTTTTGCTAAGGCATAAAAAGATATCTTTTGTTGGTCTTCCTAAAAATTAGATTCCATAATTGGTTGAGCTTCTTCTGGATCATCTGTTGTATCCTGAACATCTTCCCAATCTTTATTTTTGGGCACAGAGTCCACATCCAATAGGTAGAGTTTTCTCAAAATATTGATATACCTGATTGAATTTGTCATCATAATTATAACATAGTCTTTTTTCTCTATGGGCTCACATCTCTGCTTCCTTAAATTGATTGATAAGATTGGTTCTTGGGGATGGCATTATTTGAGATCACTGTGGAGTTATATTTCTGAATGGAAGAAAATTGGATTTGAATCATTTTTGAGTTATGATCTTGTCCTTTGCCAATATAGCCAACCCTCAAGATTCCATCATCATGTTGGGACAGATCATTTTTACCTCAGATTGAATTGTATTCTTTAGTATACTAACAAAATAACTCCTAAAGAATTCATCAAGCAATCCCTTGATGTGATTGGCCAATTTTTCAAACTCAATTTGATTTTATTTCATGGTTCCTATTTGGAATAATTTAGTGAGTGCTCATAAGATGAAAAGCACTAGGGCCAAACCATTGAAAAATGAGGGTGAAAATTTTTGTCTATCTTGGCTTATCATGAATATTGGCATACCAACAATACCATTGAAACCCTTCATGTTCTAAGTGAAAGGATGAAAATGAAACCTTGTTGGTATCAAAACTATTATGCAGACTAAAATATTATTATGCCCAACAGATCTATCTAGCTAGATCTACACCATAGAATGGAGGAAAATCAAGCTTTGGCCCATGAAAATTATTGGAAATAGAAAATTTGGTATCAAAAGTGGACTCTATATATCATCTATTGTTTAAGGTGGTATGTTCAATATTGAGGCTGAGAATTTTTTCATAAATATCTTTGATGTGTGTCTTGAGGGTGGAAATTTCATCCTCCATGTGTTTTGCTCATGTGCGGGTTACTACCATGACCCAAATAAGAGATTTTTCTTTTTATAATGGGTATAAAAACTAGAGTTAAGACACATTTACAAAGGGAGGTTTGTGATTTGGGAAAAATTGGAAGGGGTAAATGTGCTTTTACTAATTTTCTTACATATTGGGAGTATGATTGATGAAGGCAAGGGAAATTTTAGCAGTGAAAATAGAAAAATTAGAAAATTTATCAAAGAGGGAAAAAGGATCAGAAAAGGGAGATGAACACTATGGAAAATATTTGAGGAAAATAGACAAAAATGAAAGCTGTGGAAAAAACTAAAAAATGTAAAATTGAGATTTACGGGAACTATAAGTGGAATTAAGATATGGGACCTCAAAGGAAAAAAATTAGAGAGTAGAATTTTGAGTGTCCAAATAAAGTTTGAGTATTAATGGGGCTATAGATGGAGAGCTGGGGATTTTTTTGTGGATTTGATTTTCATTTTCTATCTAGCTAAAAATATTTTTAGAGTTGTCTAATAATTTGTAGATATTTCTTTGAAACTGATGATATGAAGACTTTTTATTTTCTAGTTTCTATCAAATATTTGGATACAAGTCCTTTGATAGTCTTTGGATACTCAGACATTAGTTGAGTATGTTAGAAATATTCTAAAATTGATATAAATGGGATGTAAGTTCAAACAATTGCCTAAGGGTTTAAAGATACATCTCTGACCACCAATGTCCTCTAAGCAGGTACCGCTCTTCAAAAATATTACGGCCATGGGTTTACCTCTAAATGATAGCTCTTGGGTTTCCTCATGGATGGAAATTAATCAATCAGGATGAGGTTATTGCCTATTTTTTGGTAGGTCCTCTCAATGGGCCAGCCAATTTAAGGTTTCTATTGTACTCACAATGAGTTTTAGGGCTTTCACCCAAGAACTTCCCAAAGTTTTGAGGACAAGTTTTTACCCCAATGCAAAATAAATTATTATGATAGAAAAAATAATTAAATGAATTATGCAGTGGAATAGAAAAACACTTTTAAAAAAAGTGGCCTTGGAAAGCACTCTAATATTAGATAAGAGGATCCTTCCTTAATAAGTTATAAGATAATTGCAAGTACATAAAATAAACTATGAAAATTAGCAATATATCAGGTCAAATAAGCATAAGTAAATTGCAATGGCTGAATTTCAATTTTGTTGGCCCCTTCAAGGGGGAAATCTCTTTTGAGCAAGATCAATATAGTAAATTTGTGGATGCCTGCATTGGCCTTAATATTTACTTATATACTAAGTATAATCTAATAAAATACTACTTGGCATGATGTGGGATAAAACGAAATACTCATAGGATGAATTACAAAGAATATGTGTCTGTAAAAACTATTATACTAACAAATTAAAGAGAAGGGGTATCACAGGTTCCTAACAATAGTTTATTTATTAAATTGTCATTATATGCATAATCTAAGTATGTTATGTGGAATTATATAATGTGTTTCTCAAGATAAAATTTACCTTTATATAAAGGATGATTGAGATCTAAAAATCCTTTTGGTAAAATAAAATTTGTAATCTTAGCGTTTATGTGGTTGTGAAGTAAGTCATGTGAATCCTAGGAATGACTAGCTCTAAATGCACCTTTATCTAGATGCAACTCCATACAATGTAATGATTAACTAGTTTGATTAATGTAATATGAAATATATAAGGTTGTTTATGGAATATTTATAGTCATCATGGGAGGGATAAATGTTTCATATATAGGAATAGGCCTTGTGTACCCACTGAACCTTTGGTGGATTTCACATAGGTCACTAGTGGTGTATACATAGGGATAGTAACAATTATATAAGTATAAACACCTAATGTTTATGCACTATCTTGAAAGGATTTGTTGATAATATTAAATGGATCTTCTTGTTTTATCTGAGATGCATCTATATTATCTTGGTATGTGGTCTTAGATGTTAGGGTCATTTGGACAATTCTACCCACATATTTAATATATTGATGGAGTGTATGATGAAAATTGGACAAGGCTTTAAGTTAGTTAGGATCTACCCCATTAACTTCATTGGGATCAATTATATATATGACCTCATAATTATCTTGATTGATATTTTCATTATATTTATTATCATTTTATAGTGGACAAATATCAAAATAGTAATATTTTTGCACATATTCATGAATAATTACATCATCATAAGAAGAATAAACATTCATTGTATCCATTTTAGCTAAAGTATAAATAATATTATTATGATGTATACATGTCTCAACCTAATCTAACATTATTTCTTAGATGGACACGTGAACCATAATTCATAGATGGCATAGGATGGGATCATGAAAACATATACAAGACTAGGAACAAAAGTGATCAGATTTATCATATTTTTTAATGGGAAACCAATGATCATATCTGAAAATATAAGAGAAAATATGAAACCTTAAAAGGATGAAACCCTAAAAGAAACCTAGGGTTTGGCATGCTTGCATATGTGTAGGTTTTAATAAATATGTTTTATCGTGATTTGGATTTAGGAACTATAATATGATAAAAACTAATATAATAATTTAAATTAATAGATATGGAATTCAAACATATATCTATATGTAAAATACTAAAACTAATTGCAATTATTCAATAAGTTTCATATTCTAAACATAATAATAAAAATAAAGTGTTAAGTACTTATATTTTATGGTTGACTATCTATCTTTGACTATATTTTTGAAATGAAAAGTAGAATAAATCAAGTATATAATTCTTCCATTTTAGGAATTGTTTTTATGTCTCTGTAGGTTCAATTCTATGAGATCTAGGTCATTATCAACTATTGATACTAACATGTAATGGTTAGTATCAACCTATGTTGGAATGATGGACTGTTACCATATGGTCACATTTTTCTCTCTTTGTATGTTTTGTACATTCTATTTAGAACCCTGATGATGCCTAGAACTCCAAGATTTATCATACTTCACCTCAAAACCATAGGTTGGATTATGAAATTTAGAAATAATAAATTGTAATGGGATGAGCTGATCCCAATCACCCCCTCTTTATGATTGAACATTTCATACGCAATTAATACTCTAAGAATAGAAAACATGTGATACGTAGGTGTCCTACCTAGTGTGATTTTATAGTTTTGCTCTTTTTCTATATTTATGTATCTAATTATTTAGATTTGACACTTGTTAATGCTTTCTTTTAATTTATTTTAGTTTTATTCAGACTTGGCTAATGACTAAATATTGTGTTAAATTCTTAATTTGGGAACAATAGGAAAATTTTAATCAATATGTAATTGTGTATATATGTGTACCATCTAAATGCAAATTAATTTTTAAATGAGACATTTATTTATTTATATATGAGTCTAATTGGTTAATTTATCATGTTACCAACATGTTAGACATATGAAACAACCCTAAGAAAAGGTTTGATTTTAAAAAGTAATTATTTTTGGAGAGGTTTGGTTTTGATTATATTTGGTCAATATCCATTGCAATGATAAAAAAATCAAATTATGGAGATGAATAATAAATCAAATGTCTAGAGACGCCTGTGTAGGATATTTACAAGGTTCAAAATATATAATGATTTTTTTAGGCGTGTAATAGTAGAATGGAAGAATCAACTAATGAATTAACATGCAAGTGTGAGAGAATGGTTGATTAAGAACTTTTTTATGAATTTAGGTCATGTGTTGTAAATGTTTCTTAATATTGTCATTTTCAATTACATAATACACAACTTTAGTATCTACAACATGGTTTGAAATTTTTCAATATTTCTCAATTATTTCTTTAGACTACATCATTTTATTAAATTCAAGTAAGAAGATTTAAAAATAAAACAATAAAATTAAAATAAACAAATTGACACTTTCAATACAGAATGCTCTGATTAAAAGGATATGAATTATGAAACATAAATGAAAGAGATAATTTCAATTCCTACACTCAAAAAAAAAAACATCCAACCATCACATAATATGTAGTGGGACCTAGATAGGAAAGACCTAAAAAAGCATTAAAAACATGGATAAGAAACCTATGCTTGAGACTAGAATAAAACAAAACACCATCCATTGAATTATATATTTTCTCTTTTCCTATGTATTTATGTTGAATATAACAAAGTAGAAAATACTAATTGAAAAATTTAAATACTCGCATATGTGGACATGCATGTAAACACACATATAAATGTTTTATTTCAACATAACATGGTATTCAACCACTTCTTACAATACATAAAAATAATATTTAAATTTATTCAAATCTAAATAAAGACAAAACTTGGACCCTAGGACAAAACATATAAATTCATATAGTTTACCAATATCGACTCAAAAATCAAAATAAGGACTATCTTACTCCATCATCCCATCACCCTAGAATCATGGTGACATGTTATGATATAATTTAAGATACGATATAACTACTTGGTTATGATATAGAAAAATAATCATCTATCCACACCTACACAACTAAAATAAGGATTTATCCACACCATAACATATTATGAAACTAAATGAAATAGATTTTGAACACAATTATGCCTAAAATTATCAACAAATGCATAAACATCAATTGAAATGACCTATGAATAGGTTTGAATGGTCTACTTTTAATACATTTTTTATAAAATTTCTTGAGTGTAGGAAAAAAGATAATTGATAAAAAACCCAAAAAAAATCAACATTATGATTTAACATTATCCACTATAAAAAAAAAAAAAAAAGCTATCTCAATTCACATCTGTCATATTCAAGATTCTACCCAAAAGGATATTTTTACCTCTTAGGTTTCTCTATTAGATAGAATTAATATAAAAAACATCCAAGATAATATTTACATGAACATAGGATAGTAAAACCTAGCCATAGTCATGCATTCAATATGCAAAATACATTGGTTTAAAAAAACCACATGAAATGTACCAAACAATAAGTCTTTGCCACAAATGAAGGATAAAGATTGCAATTACTCTTCAAAATGAAGACTTAAAATTTTATCCAAATTTTTAATCCAAAATAAAAACACTTCATTGTGTCAACTTTTCACTCCATAAAGGGGAAAAAACTAATTTTCCTTAATCCAAAATAAGTGTACATAACTAAGAATTTTTTAACAAATATAATTCATGATAAATATCATTTTTATTAAAAGGGTGGAAAATGTCTCAAATAGTATATCTAATAACTAACATAACATGATTCAATAAAAAAAGAAACAATAGAAATGTTTAATTTTCTTTTGTAAAAACATTTATATGGTTCATACAATTATGATAACAAAAAAACCCTTAAACTAATGTATATATTTATTATAATTATTTATTGTTTTTTTTCCTACATGCCTTGTAATAATTTGTAAGAAATATTTGTTATGATTTGAATGCTCATTTAATTTTGATCACTTCTCAAAATTAGAAACACTATATCAGTAATTTCATTCTTTAATTATTACCTTTTCACTTGATTAAGATAATTAATCAATAAAAATATTAAGTAACTAGTTATAAATCATAGAGAGCAGGAAATAGATAACTAGTGATTTCCTTAGCATTAAATACACATTGTGTACACATTATTTATTGAATACAAATAAATTAATCAAAATTTATATCTCATTACCCTCTTAACTTTTAGGTGGACGTGGTGAAGACATGTGCTTATCACTATGAATAACAATTTTTTACTAATTGATTTTTACTTTAAATTTCACATGCATCTTCTTAAGCTTTAAAACATTAAGTACACAACTTTATAACATTATACAATTGGACAAAAAAATTGATATAGTTCCTACTACTACTACTACTACTACTACTACTACTACTACTACTACTACTACTACTACTAATAATAATAATAATAATAATAATTATTATTATTATTATTATTATTATTATTATTATTATTATTATTATTATTATTATTATTATTATTATTATTATTATTATTATTATTATTTGAAACTTTGCATTCTCTATAATATCATAGAAAATAGACTCTGACATGTGGAAAATTAAATCTCATAAAAAGGGACCCCTAACTACCTCAACCCATGTCCCAATGATTCTTGAAAGTTTTTTTCGCTTGGATATTATATAGGATTTCACCACATGCCCATGAATTATTAAAAGATCAAAATAAATCCAAGTTTGAACATACATAAAACTAACATATCTCAATGTTTTACCTTATTTAATATCAAAAGGTAATAGAATATGAAAAAAATATGGTAAAAAAAGATTGACCAATTCATAGAGTCCACCTCAATCATCGTAAGAATAAAAAAATACCATCTAATGCGATATAGAAAAACATAAAATGTTATCAAGGCCTAGACATAGATATACTTATATTATAAAAAATAAAAAATATAAAAGTTGAAACTTATGTAAAAACACATAAAAAACCAAATCAATCACCCAAGTCAAAGAAAAGACAAAATGATGTTTGCTTCCATACCATGACATATATAGCATCAAGTCCAAAACCCCAACATTCTTGACATATTGATGGAGTTAACTACAAACAACCCAATAACAAAACATGAACCCCTAACTAATAAACCCAAATACTATGAAGAAAAATAAATTAACAATGGCTAAAGATTCTAAAAAAATATGTATTAATTTATATTAAATTATTTAAATAATTATAAACCATGCATAAATAATCCTCAACTCATACTTGGAGTTGACATGAAAAATTCAAAACTCTAAAAATAAATAAAACTTGACTTACTATTTTTAGTAGCTGCTATTTTTATCAAGTTTTACATGCAAGTGTGCATAGCTCTAAAAATATATAAAATTAAATTAAACTGTAAAATAAACCTATCAAATGAATTTAAATTTTTTTTCGACTCTAGTTACAAAAACTATATAATTTTTAAATTTATAAAAACTTGAAAATAAAATAAAACTATAATTTTGGACCTTTAGTTGGTCACATATGGCTTCCAAAAATATTGAAAATGACCCATTATTGAAAGACAAATTATGGCTGCATTTAAATTTTTTGTTTGATCATTTTGGAATGAAAATGGGCTCAAACATATCTACGGATCAAAAGTTATGGCCTCCATATGTTTTGCCTCCTTTTCTACATCATTCAACTTTAGTTGAAAATAACTCAACTCTTGTTAGTTACTCTGATTATAGTGATGCCGTTTGTTCTTATTATTATTATTTATCTCCTACAATATAATCCAAGTGTTGTCTTCCTATTTCAATCCTTTCTACTCTATTAAATACTTGTCATAACTTCATTATTTTGTGTTTACTGTCTTCTTATCTAGAACATACACTATCTTTTATTTCTTGTTATTTTTCACCTTTTTCTACTAATCTAATTATTCATCTTCTTCACCTTCAACATATTCTCCATATAAATAATATAAATATGAAACATTAAATACTATAGAGATATCAAAATTATCTGGTAAACTCACCTTATAAGCATTTTCATTGATTTTCTTCATAATTCTTCATGGTCTAATTTTATTGTACTTCAACATGTTATATGTGCCTTTCAAAAATTTATATTTTCTCAATTAAACCATAATTAAATTTCCTTATTCAAATATTTTTGACCTTCTTCTGACTTCTACTATTGATTTATACTTTTCATTACTTTTTTGCAACTTTTTCTTGTAACTAGTGTATATGTTCTATAAATTCTTCTACATCATCATTAACTCATTCTAAAATTTGTAATTATACAAAATATAAAACAATCATAGGATTTTTCCAACAAAAAATGTAAAATAATGATTTTCCTATTGATCTATTCACTAAACTATTATATGCAAACTCAACTTGTGGTAAAGCCATGTCACATTGCTTGGGCTTCACTCAAACTATGCATCTCAATAAATTTACCAAATTCCTATTTATAAATTTTATCTATCCATTTTTTATGGATGTTATGCAGTACTAAATTGAATTTTAGTCCCCATGTTCCTCCATAAACTCCTTAAAAATGACTTATAAAATTTGTGTCCCTATCTAATGTAAATAGTTTTCAGAACACCATGCAATCTCATAATATCCTTAAAAATATATTATACAACTCTATTGGCATCATTATTTTTATTGAATGCAATAAATGAACCATATTATAAAACTTGTATATAACAAAAAATATAAATCATTACTTCTTTATGTGTTTGGTAATCCCAACATAATATTTATACTAAAATCTATACATGGTCCTCTTCGAACCAATAATGGAATGTACAAATTTGTATTTTTTTCATGTCCTTTGTCCACCTAAAATATCCTAAAACTTGAAACATATATTGTCACATATCTCTTTATTCTTAGACACAAATACTTCTCGTCCACAAAATCTATTATCTTTATCTTACTAAAATGTCCAACCAAACCATCACTATGTAGTTTTCTTATTATATTGTCTCTTAGAAACCCAATAGGAACACATAATTTTTTCCTTTTGAAGAGATAATCAACCTTCCTAATATACTATTCATATACACTACTTTCATCACTTTTCAATGGATTCGTAATTTCTTAACTATCTTTCTAAAATTTGGATTAGTATCATTTTTTTTAATAAATTCAACTCTAACTACCTCACTCACCATAGTAGTTATCAACCCCTCCCTACTCAAAGCATTAGCTAACTAATTTTATTTTCCTTATTTATGTTTCAACACAAAAATATTACTCTATAATAAATACACCCATTTTATATGCCTATTTTTTAACTTCTTTTGAGTGTTTACATACTTCAAAGCCTTATGATCAATAAAGAGGATAAACTCCTTAGGAACTAGTTAATGCCTCCAATGTCTTAATGCTTGTATAACGTCATAAAATTTATTATCATAAATAAAATATTTTATTCTTACCTCAATCAACTTCTCACTAAAATATGCTATCAGCTTTTGATATTGACTGAACAAAACACCTATCCCAACAAACAAATCATTACTAAAATTTGTAATGCTAAAATAGGTTTTTTGTAATTTTCTTCTTCAAAAACTCAAAATATTTTGTTACAACCCTTGTCCATGAACATTCTTTTCATCTTGTACAATTTGTTATTCATACAACAAAACTACTAAAATTCTTAATAAACTTTCTATAATTTTTTTTTAAATAATGGAAACTTCTTACCTTTGTGATCTACTCTTTGGGACAGGATAGTCAATAATTTTCTCTACTTTTTCTTCATCCATTCTTACACCATCTACTAAAAATACAAATCCTAAAACTACCAAACTATTCTGAATAAACTTGAACTTCTTCAAATTTGAATATAGCTTCTATTTTTTTTTAAATTAATACCATTCTCAAAAGTTGTATGTTCTCTTCTTTAGTCATACTAAATATTAAAATATCATAAAAATAAAAAACCATAAATTTTTAATTATATTCTTGTAGCACTATGTTCATCAGCCTCATAAATGTATTGGGTGCATTAAATAATCTAAATGGCATCACCATCCACTCATATAAACCATCTCTAGTAGTAAATGTTATTTTCCATTCATATCCTTTATGAATTTCAATCTGATACTAATAACTCCTTAGATCAATCTTGGTAAAATAGTTTGCTATTGTAGGAACATCTATCATATCATCTAAACATGGTATAAAAAACCTATACTTTATCATAATTTTATTGATTGCTCTACTATCCACACACATAATCCATATTCCATCTCTATTTGGAGTTAATAAATATAGTGTTATACATAGGCTCATGTTATCCCCTACTAAACCTTTCCTTGCCAATTCAATAACCTACTTATTTAAATTTACATGTTTTGTTAGACTCGTAAAACATAAATCAAACTTAAAACCAAATCAATTAAACATTTCACCACCTTCACATTTACCAAAACATCCATGTTCAATCATCTCATCATAACCATTGTGAATCTCATAAACATCTAACCTTTATAAAAAATTAAAGACCTCCTTATTATTCAAATATTTACAACCTTTGACCACTATGTCATGTGGAAATAATTATTGTATCTATGTTTTTAGGTCTTAAGTTTAGTTTTAGACTCTTAGAAACATTTAGGATTCAAAAATCAACAAGCCTAATAAATATTTGATTTGGATAAACCATTGGATTTAGCAACATCTATTTTAACTTATGATCATACAAATATCATGAATTAAATAATGATCAAGTGGATCCAACTGAGCATAATTACATTCAACCTTCAATCACAAATGTTTCTTACTTTATGAACCTGTGTATTACAAAAATATTTATAATTTGATCATTAACTGATAATCATGAAGACTGCATTATGTTAATATGGATATATTTAAAATTTTCATTGAATCCATAAAATGCTTTGAAAACCACTTTGTAATGCAGAGTAATAATTTAACTAAATAAATAGTTATAATAAACATTTATACATGAAATGCATATTAAAATGACATAATGAGTGACCCACAACTAGCAATTTTGGACATTACAACAATGTTGTCAATATGACACAATCATTATAAAGCATTTTTTTATAAAATAAAAAGAGGGGTGTCAAAAATAGGCTCAACACTGGTGACCTTGCTATCTAGTTTTGGTAATGGAATAAGGTATAAAAATATAAAATTTACCTATTAAAGATAAAATACTTGAGAGTGCAATTCAAGTTAATTTTTTATTAGACAATTGGATGTTAACTCCTTTATTCATGAAATTTGATGGGATGAAGTGTTTGGTTAACATGGCACAAATAACAAGAAGAATTAGAAGGTGAATTTTAGGTTGAATAAAAAATCAATTGAAAAAGTATTAAACACAATTTATGAAAACAATTAATACTTTTAAAACATATTAATAACCATTTTCAAGTTCACTTATAAAAAAAAAAAAAAAAAAATCATCTCACATAAATCATCTTACCATTATTGAATAATTATAGACATACTGTAGTTTCCATTTGCTTTCCTTCCTCTTGATAAACTTCAATGAGGTAATAAAAAGTGATCCATTCAAAGAAAAGTAAACAAAAAGGAAAGAAACCAAACCAGAAGTAATGAGGAAGATAAACAAAACCAAAAATAACAACAAAAAATCAAAGATCTATTGAATAAATAATTTTAAATGATGCCTATTGAATAAATACAAAAACCAATTTCTTTCCAAATATTATAAATAAAAAGTATTTTTACCAAGTAAAACAATAATTCTATACTTTCTTAATCAAAGTGAATCAAATTTATGATGCTTACCTAGATCTTCATGAGCTTTATCCTATTAAATAATGAGGTCTCCAACCTTAAAGATTTTATTTAAAACCTTTTTGTCAAAAAAATCATTAACTCATGTTTAGCTTCTTCCAACTTATATAAATCAATAAGTTTAATTTCATCCAATGGTATTAAATCATTTAATGTTTGTTCAATTAGATTTGTATCTTCTGATAAGTATTGTAAATATGTATTAGTAAATGATATTTGTAATTATACTAAAAGTGTAGTTTCAAAACCATAAGTCAACATAAAACAAGATTATCCTGTAGTTGTATTGATAATAATTTTATCAGCTAATAATGTAGTAAATATTTTAAGATGGCAGTTTAATTTATTTTTGTAGACTATTTTCTTCATGAAAAAAACCATATTTTTACTTATAGACTTAGGTTGTCCATAACATTGAAGGTAATACTTCGAGGAATGATTAGAAATCATAGAATTAGTTTTTAAAAATTTTAAGTATTTATTAGAAGGAAAATGAGGACCATTGTCTAAGATAATCTCATAAGGTACACCAAATCTAAAAATGATCTAATCCTCAAGAAATGCAATTCCTTTAAATGTTATTAAACTTTTTAAAACCTTTAATTTAGGTCACTTTTTGAAATAATCAGTCACTATTAGAATATATATATATATATATATATATATATATATATATATATATATATATATATATATATATATATATATATATATATATATATATATATATATATATGACCAATAGAAGAAGGAAGATGAATATCATATATAAAATTAATTCCCCATTTTGAAAATTGTTTTTTATAATAATGGGATTCATAGGCATTACTAATAATCTATCTTTACCAATAAATAACCGGTAAGACATAAAAATATACTAATTTGTAAGCATTTTGAAATAATGTAGACCAATAATAACTTGCACATAAAATCTTATAAGTTGTAGATTTTATAGCATAATGACCACTACAACTACCTTCACTACATACTTTAAAAACTTTTTAAGTTTGATCATGATTCAGACATCTTAGCAATACACCATCTCGAATTAGATAAAACAAAAAAAATTCAAGTAGACAAAATTTCAATGCCTCCACTCATAATGACCTTATTTGTATTTTATCAATTTTTTTAGGACAATCTTTGTTTTAAAAATAATGAAGAAGGTCATGATACCAATCATCTTCTACTATTAAACAATCTCAATCTTTCAACTCAAGTCCAAACTTAAATTTTTTTAAATAAATCAGTAACTTTCATAAACTAAAAATTAGGTTTAATGTTTAAAGAGTCATCAAATGATAAAATTAAGACATTAATACTTGAAAAAGTATTTTTGATGAAATGCTTTGCTAATTCATTTATTTTGATAGTTTTAGTTGTTTTAAATTCAAGATAAACTTTTTGGATTCTTAAAATCCACTTTTTAAACCTTCCTTAAATAGTAGATTATTTCAAAAGATAGGATAAAATGGGCACATTGGATCTTAAGACCACTTTATTTCCTATTAACAATGATGAAATTTAATTAAATAAAAAACTAAAGATAAAACAAATTTCTCAATAATAAGATACATGGTTTTTGTATCTTTCAATACTTGATTCATATATCCAATAAATCTTTCTTCATTACTTTTATCCTCTTGTATAATTACAACACATATTTCTTTATTTGTAGAATTAATGTAAAGAATGAAAAGCTTAGAAAAATTAATCTTAAAAATCAGATGTGCACTTGAAATAACATTCTTCACACTATTAAAAGAAGAATCAACTCTTACATCCCATAAAAATGATTGATCTTTATTAAGAAAAACCTATAAATGATTTGATTTATCAGCAATGCTTGATATAAACTTTCATATGAAATTTATTTTTCCAAATAATGACTTAATACTTTATTTATCTTTAGGTGGTAACAATTCTTTGATTGCTATAACACATTCAAGATCAATTAAAAATCTATCTTTAAAAATTATATGCCCTAATAGCTTACCTTCAGTAACACCAAAAACATATTTTTTGGGATTAATGAAAATGTATCTTCTACATCTTTAAAATACTTCACGTAAATGATTAAAATTATTTTTTATTTTTTTATAATGGACTGTAAGATCATCTAAGTAAAATTTCATAATAATACCAATCAAAACATCAAAAGCTACATGCAGTGCTCATTGAAATGTTGAGCATGCAATCATAAGACAAAAGGGAATCATATTAGAGACAAAATTTCATCTTTGAATTTTTAATGTTGTCTTATATCTATCATTTGGCTTTACAAATATTTTATTATAACTAGAAAACCCATCAAGCAAAGACATCATTTTAAATCCTACAACCTATTGCAGAATTTGATCAATACTTGGATGAAGAAAATTATTTTTTATACTAGCCTTGTTTGGATCTCTAAAATATATGCAAATTATAATATATCCATGTTTTTATTTATAGGTAATATACTGTCTACCCATTCAAAATATGTTGTGGAAAAAAGACACCAACAACAACAATTTTATCAAGATTTTTGTTGATGGTGTCTTCCAACAAAAAGCTTATCCTACATATTTTATCCCTGAAAGATTTAATACAAGGCTTAATAGGAATATCATGTCTTACATAAGTATTATAGTATCCTTTTAAATATTTATAAAACCAAGAAAAAATATCAATAAATTCCTTATAAAGTTAAATGAACTAACCTTCTCATCAGGACTATATTGTATTCTCAAACAAATAAACTTTGGTTCTTCATCAAATCCCAAGTTTATTGGGATAGTATCTCCAATAATCATTCTATAATATTATTCATTTTGTGATAACTTAGGTTTGATCATTTGGAGAAAAAATGAATTCTAAGCTTACCAAACTTGCAGGTAACTTATTAGTATTGAATTGTAAATAATATTGATAATTAAGAACATAATCATCGTTAGCAAAAAAAATCCTTTAATAAAATCATAAATAAGTTCATCACAATAAAAAATAAGCCAATTTTCATTTAATTCAAGAATTTTAGGTCTATATATATTTTAAAAATAAAAATCTATAGTAGGTTCTATTTTGCTTATTGTAGGGTTTGAAGCAAAAACATCAAATTTATCAGCACATAAATTAAATTCTATGAGAATGTGTATGATATTAAAATCTTAAAAATATTCATGTAAGGATCAAACCTTTTGATTATAGTGATTTAGATGAGTCTAGTTTATCTTATAAATTTTTCTTGTCTAATAACTACTTTAGAATCACCAAAAACTTCTATGTTTAACATTCTACTCTATAGATTTTCCAAACCAAGATATAGAGATTTAGACTTTGATGTACTGTTATTAGTATCAAAATGCAGCTTACAAACATTATGATATATTCTACCTATGGGAGAAAAAATAAAAATTCATGCACTACTACTAGCTTCTGAACAAACACCATCAAAATAAAAAGTCCATAAATCATTCTCGAAAAAAAAATTGGTGCTATTCAGATTTATTAAGAGTCATCAACTCATATTTACCAATTCCTATTTCAACATGGGCCACAGTAGGAGGCATTGAGTCAATAGGGTTACTGGATCAATCTTCTCTTTGAATAAAGACAATTTCATTTCTAATTAGAATCCAAGTGGTATGTTTTCCAACAAATGCACCAGTTACTTTATACCAATCTCTACTCAAAAGCATCACATAATTTCTAGTAATATCCAAAATATAAGCATTAGTCATAAACATGATTCTCTCATCTTGTGCAACTTTAATTACAAGATACCAAATTTTACCACAACTTTTTGTTTACTGTGAGTCAAAACCAATTAACTTTCTATTATCTATTTGATAAGAAATACCTAACTGATTAGCTATAAATTTGGGCATAATATTATTTGATGCACTTATATCTAAAATGTAGTTATGTATGACTTTATCAAATTTTTTGATAGGTATATATAAAGGTGGTATATAATCTATATGAGGGTCATAAATTTGATAAAAAAAACAATAGACTAAGTATGATCATGATTTTTAATTACTTCCTATTATCCCAGAATGTTCTTAAAATTTAGATTTTTAATAGCCTTATAATTTTTTTAGTTGTGCTACAAAACTACAAGATTTTAATAATGAAAACCCTACCCTAATTGATGATAAATCATCAATAAGATTATAATCCCCTACATTTGAATGCTATATATACATACAATTTTTAGGCTTAAAAGGATGATATTAGGAATTATTAAAACATATTGATAAAGGATCATTATGTTTCGAATTTATTATAATAATATTTGTGTTGAATTATTCTATATATTTTTACCTTCATGCTATTTTTGAGTATAATTTTGATTATTATTTGCTGTATTGGAATAATCGGTTTGTCTAGTATTAAGAACATAAGCATTTATGATTTTAGTATCATCTAAAAATTCACCAATACCATTCAAGTTTATATTGTCATCCAGATCAAATGAGATAATTTCCTTACCTTGAATTTATCTTATAAATTTTTAACCAACCACACACATATTTGAATCATGGTCTAGTTTAGAAACATTACGATAAATAAATTTCTCTTCAATTCGATTCTTTTGAGTAAGTGATGAATTACCTGATGAAGATGGTTTATCATTTAACTATCTCTTGATAATGATTAGTTAATTTCTAATATTATGAATGGATTTTAGAATTTTTACATTGTTTAAATTTACTCATGTCATAATTCTATCATTAAAACCTAATATTTTTATTTCTTTTCATATTCTATGCATATGTTTATAGTTTCATCATAATCCATAATATCTTTATTTTTTATAGTTATTTTATATTTTAGACGTTAGGTATTATAAAAATATAACCTTGACAACTTCTTAGATGGCTAAACATTAAGTGAAATTTTCTAAGGCAATCTAGTAAATCTACTTATGAACCCATAAGTGGTTTCACCTAGATCAATTGAAATATTAACCAGTTTATTTATTAGATCTAAATATTTTTTAGAATTACTAGAACATAACTCTAACCAGTCTTTAATATATTTTCAAGTGTTGATAACATTTATTGGAAGACTAATAAATGCTTGGTATGCTTTACCTTCCAAAGTCTATGAAATATCTCTAAGAGAAACCTTTTCATTAGTAATACCAAGAGTAACACAAAATAATTTGAGAGCATATAAATCATCCTCTCATGACTCACTAGGGATTCTTAAAAACTTAAGAACATTTAATTCCCATTAATGAAGGTAACTTAACTAGGTGAGAACCAATATTGATTATATCTACATGAATCCAAGGATTTACTAAAAACTAAACAATGTCCTCATTTGAATAATTACCTTCATTAGTTGCTTCAACTCAATCTCTATTATTTTAAAGACATATACTCAAATCTTGAACCTTATATTATTCTTCTTATTCCTCCATTTGAATTTTCAACTATTTTAATTTCCTGATTAGATTGATCAGTAGGAGTAATAAATTCTTTAAGATGAAAGGAATAAGAAATAAAATGAATTCTAAGTTGACTATTAACAAATAGAATTTCTTCTCTTTCAAGTCTAATTTTATGATTATTTTCTTGAATATGAATTTAAGTTACACATTTAATAATTGTGTGAATTTCAATAATTTATGCTTCTTATAATTCTTCAATAATTATTTCAACAATATGAAATAAATAATAAGTCTTATTATACCAATCAAAATGAGTCAAACTAGAAGCAATGTCAACTTGCTCTTAACAATATATATTAAGGGTTGGATAACTAGGTGTGGACCTCCAATGGTCATGAGAAATAAGAAAATAATATATCTATCCCCAGAATAGTGACCAAACTTGTTGATTATTAAAATTATTACATCAATGAATTATCCCTTTTGCCTATCATGAATGTTAAAATGAAATCATACCAATTTAATATTTTTTGGTCTAAAAGATCATAAGGGATATATAAGATGCATAAAAAAAAATTAAATGATGTAGGATAATACAAAGTATGCCAAATACTCAACAATACTTCATTATCAATTTATAAATCAAGTGTTCTCTTTAAAATAAGGAAACATATGTGAATATGTAAGCAATTCTATTCGACAGAGAACACTTGTGAATTAAATAACATATTTAAAGAAATATTTTTATGTTTCGTATGAATATTTAAGAATAAATAGATAACATAATATTTTTATGCCTAAATAAAAATATATACAGTGAAAAGAAATAAAATAATCGAAAGGACATGAATAAAATAAATCAATGAAAACCAAGGAAAAAGATAGATATAACAACAAACATATTAATAAATAACAAATAAAATAAATATAAGAAGGAAAATAAAAACTAAAAATAGGAAAGTAACATTAATCTAATGAATAAAATAAATCTATCATTAAGACCAATTCACAACAATACTATATAATTTTTTTAATAAACTTAACATAAACAAATATGAAATAAGAGAAGGAAAAACTAAGTGTACTCTAGAAACTAAAGGTTGATTAGGAAAACAAATATATTTATTAAATAATTTATGTTAATTAAAATCGGATAATTAACTCTTAGAAACTAAAATTAAAATAATATAAGTCTAAAATTTATCAAAGAAACTAACTAACATTCAAACTATTCTTAAATAAATATACTATATAAATTAAAACCCAAATTAAAAATGAACAAAAGAGAAAATAAATTTGAAAAAAATAAACAAAGACTCTTTGAGTCTTTGAAGAAATAATCATCTTAATACGTAAATCATATTTTCTTGAGAAACATCATTTCTGATACAAAGGTCTTTAACATGACAATCATTACAATATGAATCAATCAAAAAACATGTTGCACATATTACAGTGTTCATCAAATATTCATGTCAAGTAGTCAAATTTTACACATATGACTACAAATATAAAATAATCATAAGATATTAAATTTAATATTCCTCATATAATTGGTTTATAAATTGAACAAACAAACTAGGGTATACATGTGCTTGTTAATCAAGTTACTTAACCTTTAGAGAAAGTATCCTTGATCTATATGGAAGAGTTGTTTATCTCATATATATTGCTTAGAAAGAAGTATGAATATGGACTTGAAATTAATAAAATGTATTAAAAAATACTTGTGAAATGTTTATCTTTTTTCTTTATCACTTTGATCTTCTATTATAATCAATTCCTCCAAAGAATATTGAGGAATAAATTATAACTGACTTTAGTTAGTTGTTGGTTATGAATTAAATTAAATCCCTTAAATTTTAGTTATCAATTAACTCAATTTAGACTTTTTAAAATGAGTCTTCAAATTAAAATTAAAAATAATAAATCAAGGAGACTGACTCTAGTCGAGTGAGGGACCTTGGACATTATAATCACCTAGAGAAAATAATTTATGTAAAATATCTAAAATGACATAAGTTATTTAATTTAAAAATATCACATCCAACATTTAATCCATATCAAAATATATTTTTTGAATATGTCTTAAACCATGAAACCACAGTAATGTAAAAAATAAAACAAATTATCCAATAAGAATCAAATAGAAGCAAAATATCCCTAAATAATGCTAATCATCATCTGAATCTAATAGCATTTTAATAAGTGTATAAACCTTACTAGTCATATGTTTAGTAAAACTCATGTTGGTTGTTGGTAACATGATCAACTTATTTGCATTTTAATTTTATTCATCATCTGCCTCTAATTTTACTTTTTTTACCATCCCGGTCACTATTGGTGATGTTGAAAGATTGATTTATTATCTTTTCTAGTTTAGAGGTACTATTTTCTCTTACTTCAGCAAATGATGAGGAAAATATGCAAGGTTAAGCAAAGATAAAGTTGTATATGGACTAACAAGCTTAGGTGATAGAAGTTTTCAATTCAAATACCCTAAATCATGAGAGTGAGAGTGTAACTTAGCAACTTCCTATAACTTATTTTTAGGCAACTGATCATTTTGATGAGGAGAATGATGGGAAAATAAATTATCTTTTTATTATAAAGTGTTTTAAATTTTATAAGAACCAATTAAATTTACATGTCCATATGGATGATTCCTCCAATATGTCCTCCAAACTCAATTTCCACTAGCATTTATAAGGTTAAATGGCAAGTCTTCAAGAATGTTTCAGAAAGTGAGATCAATTGCATCAAAGTGAATTGACATACAATTTCTCTTATTGAAAGTCTTTAGAATCTCCTACCTGAACTCCTACCAATAGATAAATGACCTCTAAACACAAAATTATGAGAAAATTAATTTTCCCTATTCTAAATTTAATTTGTTCTTCATGCATTTCCATGATCATTATTTGCATTTGGGTGTGTCTACCCTAACATTCTGAAAGTTAAAATAAATCCACCAAATCTCTTTGAAAACCACATACAAAAATATACAACCCCATATATCCAATGTCTAAAGATATATAAATTTCAATAAGGATTGAAATTTGAAAAACAATATACCACCAAGACAGACACAATCAAAACTGAAATCAACACCCATAAAACTCCATCTGCTATTATCAAAGGATAAAATGATAAAAATATAAACTTTGTTTATAAATTTTTAGAACTATCTATCCTACAAAATTTTTAAAACCTCCAAATACAATTTTCTTAAATTTTAAGCAACATGAAAATCTCACTTCCATATTAGGCGGTCTAAATTTTATAAACATAATTTGTATATCAATAATAGATAGAAATTGCTTGAGATTAGAATGATATTTCCAAATTTTATTTTTAAAAGCATTTGGTGAAAAAAATTTGAAAACATTAAACCTTCTTCATATTTCCATCAAACATGTCTTTAATGAAAATTCTTAAAAATCAGAGATCTATAGCTTAATTTAAAACCAAAGAAAACAAAACAACAAACCAACACTCTATAGAAAATTCATATTCAAATACCAACTAAATCCAAAATTCATATCAATAATTTATGACAAAGTCATAGATTTCAAAGGCATGCTATACATACAAAAAGAAATATATTTCTTTAATGAAAGTTAAATTTAAATATATCAAGATTTATGTATTAATCATAACCTAAGATTTCAAAATAACTTGCGCTCAGAATAGAACCATATTATGATGAACTACATGCAAAAAAGTTCCAAATATTCTTCAAAAAAATCTCCAAATCTTCTACTCAAACCCACACAAACAACTTGCATCTCTAGAATCAACTCATAATGGACTATTTCTAGAATTTTATCAAGAATATATGACATATAGACACAAATTCATCAATTTTATTTCATATAATAATGCCTCTATATACTACATGTTCAAAAATCATTTTGTAATGAATATTTTTTTAAAAAAATGTACAATAAAAAATATAGCATTCTTCATTAAATAAAAATAAACCCTTGCATGTAAAACTCACTATGTAAACCATTAAGTAGCTTCTTTCAAACTTGTAAATATCATAATACATCCTAGTCAAGTTTTCATAATACCTCATACTTTTATTTTTTGATGAAAATGAAAGGATATCCATACCACACCTGGAAATTTTTTGATAAACATATAATTTATTCTTCTCATTTCCAAATCTTCACTTCCATAGTAGGCTTCCTAAATAATAACAACTAACCAAATAAATTTATGTTTTGTATTATTTTAAGCTTTGGAGTACTGAATATCTATTTGTTAGACCAAGATTGAATAGGAAATTTTCCAATACTTATTTTTGGCTTTCCCAAAATATTAATAATATTAAAAAAATTTGTCATGACCAAAATTACCAGTAAACCAACATCTAAAAACTTGATTTAATGCACAATACACCAAATTTAAATGCCAAATATTATGTGTGCATATAATATATCCCAAGATAAATGATACATCTTTGAGTACATTGAAGCCACATAAACTTTTGCCTAAGGAACATTTAACCATACCTAAAACTCAAAACTAACTCAAGTAAACATTTCACCATGTTTGCATTTACCAAAATAGCCATGTAAGTCAATCACCTCATCGTAACCACTTTCAATGTAATAAATATCTTACCTTTATAACAAATTAAAGACCTTATTATTGAAATATTTATATCCTTTGACCCCTATGTCATGAGGCAATACTTGTTATGTCAAAGTATCTAAAGTCTTAAGTTTATTTGGAGACCCTTAGAAACATTTAGGTTTCAAAAATCAATAACACTTACAGATATTTGCTTTGAGTAAACAATTGGATTTAGCAACATCTATTTTAACTTATGAACATACGAATATCATCCATTCAATAATGATCAAGTGAAAGCAACTAAACACATTTACATTCAATATTTAATCATAAATGTTACCTTCTTGATGAATATATACATCACAAAAAGATTCTAAATTTGATCATTAACTTATACTCATGAAGAATGCATTTTGTTACTATGGATATATTAAATGTTTTCATTGAATCTATGAAATGATTTTGAAACCACTTTTTAATACACATTAATAATTTCACCAAATATAGAGTCACAAGTAAACATTTAAACATAAAATGCATATTCAAATGACATAATGAACTAAGTCCCCAACTAGTAGTTTTAGATGTTACGGCAATGCCATCAATCTGACATAATAATTTAAAAGTATTTGTTTTGGAAAAGAAAAAAAAGGGGGTAAAAATAGGGTCAACACATAAATCTCAATCATTTTCTAATTCAAATCTCATTTACAATATTTATTGTTACTTTTATAAAAGTCAAATTTAATCAATTCTTTAACAAATCAGTGGTTATATTTATTGCTTATTTTTACATTGATTTATTATATTGAGACTTTAATAAATATAGGATTTAAGTTGTAAAAGGATAAAACAGTTTCTCTATTACATCCGTCCACATATGTGCAATGTAGTCATGGGGCTCGATAGTATAATCTTCTATTTGTTTATCCTTGCATCGGCATAATCATTGTAACCTGCTTCACGTATCCTCATAATAATTCAATGGGTAATGCTCATCCTTCAAAACATTTCTAAAAGGCATCCACATCTTAATAAACAC
>JARHVA010003219.1:1605000-1625000 GCA_037957365.1 Torreya grandis | reverse complement strand
GGAAGAAACCATTATGATTGAGGATGAAATGGAAATTTTATCTTGTCCTCCAACTAAAATTTCAACCTATGGGACCTCCCCTTGAAAATACATCACTAAAAACACATCCATATATGTAATTGATACATATTACCATGAACATGATGTCAAAATAAAATTTAATTCCCATTTTTATTGTTGCTCAGGATTTAAAAAACACTAAGAACAAGTGTTATCATTTTTGAAGTTGCATTTGGAGACTTCCATGTCTGGTGCTTCATAACATAAAAATGACAATGGCATAATGTATATGGTGGTGAATAACATCAAGGATGAGTTTATTACATGATAATGACCCTTGATTACGAAACAAATTAACCATTCTTGACTCAGTAACATCCTTCTTACTATGAGTAAATTGTAGGTTTTAGACCAACTTCAAATTTGCATAAAATAGAAATCATAAGTCATTTTCATGAAATAAATTAATCCTCATGTTTATGTCAAATCAATATAATTTTACATCAAATCATGTCAAATAAACCTAAGAGATAAATCCAAGGTAGACGACAATATAATAAGTGTTGAAATACATGTTTAATGCAACCAAGACACAAATTCTTGGCCTCCATTAGACATTTCCACCTCTAGGACCTCTAATTAAAAATTAATCTCTTATATAAAACATATATAGGATAATTAATTTTTTTTCCATATACATGACCACCAAATCCACCTAGATGAACATATTTATAGTTGTTTAGGAGTTTAAAAACACTAACAATATATATTATCAACATTGAAGCTACATTTGGAGGTATCCACCTCTTGTGATTCATGGATAAAAATTTGCACTAAAACCATATTAATAGTTTCAAATAATTCCTAATACCATTTTTTTTTGACATCATCCATGCCCATTTAGGAGATGTATTAATTATTTCAGTCTCAATAATGTCCTTCCCAATATGAGAAAATTTCATTTTTTAGGCCAAATTTAGATGTGCATAAAATGTAAATCTTAACTCTTTTTCATGAACCAAAGGAACCCTCAAGTTCATGTCAAATATTTATCATTAGATCATGTTGATCAAACCTAGGATAGAAATATGTGGTAGACATCATATTGATTAGTGCTGAAATGCATATTTTATGTAGTTAAGAGATAAGTTCTTTCCCTCTAACTAACATTTTCAACTATGGGACCTCCCCTTGAAATTAACTCACTTCTAACACGTTTATATAGGAAAATTACATGTTAATCCATGATCACGACTTCCAATTCCGCCTAGGTTTAAATTATTGTAGCTACCTAGGAGCATAAAAACACTAACAATAAATGTTCATAATGTTGAATTCGTGATTTGATATCTCCATCTTTGGTGCTTTGTAGCTAAAAAATTGACAATGTTATCATTTTAGCGGTAGTAAATATCATCTAAGACCAATTTCTTAGTTGTTGATCACATATAGTTAGGAGATAGAGTACCTATTTTGACCACCTGAATGTCCTTCACAATATGATAATATTATGACTTTTCTAGCCAAATATAGACACCTATAAAATAAAAACCATAATCCACTTTTATGAATCAAAATAACCCTCATGTACATGTCAAATACCTATAATTTCACTCCATAGCATATTATTCAAACATAATATAGGAACATATGGAAGACACCATACTATTCATTGCTAATATACATCTTTTATGAGAGTACAAAATCCCCAAAAACCCCAAATTAAAATAAGGAGATCAATGACCTATTAAATAAGTCATCACAAATTATTAGAGTTGATTCAAAAAATATAGGATCACAATGAGCTAAAAGGGTAAAAACAGTAAACAAAATGTGCAAAATTGGGCATTGGTCATAACTAAAATGTGCCAAAGATAATGTAAAGTTTAATATTATATGAAAGAGAAAATTCATACATATAAGTAATAGGAGAACTAGGTGAATTAGAAAACCCCTCATGGATGATGTATTAGGTCCACTTGACCATGCGTTTGGCATATTAATAGTTTAGTGAAATTATAGTGAAAATAACATCAATGGAATGGGCACGATAAAAACACACTTTTGCACAAAGTGTCACTCCAAAGTGATATACTAATAAAAATTTATTGTTTTTATCATTTTATATATTTAATGGTATAAATTAAAAAATATTTCACAATATTTAAACTCATTAAGTTCCCAAAAATAGTTTACCACTTGATTAAAATGATCATAAGAGGATTTGATCCTAAGACCTCCCACTTGATAATGATCTACCAAAAAAAGATTTATCACTTCACCTATTATTTAGTTTGATAAGTTACTTTCAAAACTTTATTTTAAACCATTTTTAAAGTTAATAAGAGAAACACAAAAACATTCCATAAATATTCATGTATGTTAGGGATGATGCATGTATCTAGTCAAAATCTTCAAAAACAAAATTTAGTAATTAATTTCTTAAAAACCTGGTGTAGGTTATTAAATGGGTGAAATAAAGAATCTTTTAAATGCTCATAAAAACTTGCTTTTCAGGCCCTATTATGATGTCCTGAAAAGATGTAAAACCTAATTTAAATAGTACATCCTAGTCTAAGATGAAAGAGGTCCAAATTATCTATGTTATCTAAGAATCATATCTCATATTTCAATTTATACATCCTCAAGCCTATATAAAACCATATGACTGTGCAGATTATGAAGATATATTTCCAAGCCTCTCTTAAATCCAATAAAATAGTTATATAACCTACTAAAAAATTCTAAAATATAGTATGAGATGGAATATAAGACTATTATCTAATTGTACAAATTGTCATATTATCAAAATTTGCTTCATATGGCCTATGGTGAGAGAGAATCATACACATGGTAGGTAGGCACCAATAGACCAACAAGTAGGTTTTTCAACAAAAGGAAATACGGCCTAGTATTGGGTGATTATTTTAAACGAGAGAGGAAATAAAGCTTGGTTTTCTATTTTTGTATGCTTTCATATTTTTATTTTGATACGTGTATAGTCTAAAATAGTAAAAAAATATACATAAATTACCTTAAAATCTTTGATAATATATCTAAACATGGGACTAAAAAATAAGAGAAAAATGGTACAACCTAGTATCTATATGGCATGGTCAATGGCTAAAAAAGATAGATAAAAATACATACACAAAACCACCCCAATGAAAATGAATGATATGGCCTATATAATAATATATTCAATAAATTCAAATGTAAATATTCAAAATAAAAACATATATTTTGATGACTACAAACTATAACAAAGGGACAACTTAGACATGCTGAGGAATGACTATATCAAATGACAATGACACCATGATAGATTTTGGAAAACTCTTTAACTAATATCTCTCTAATAAATTATTACCAAAACCATTAAAACTTCATCTTTTCACATAAATAATATACTATAAATTATCTATAAATATATTAGATAATGCTAAAATTGTTCTCCATATGAATAGGTCAACTTTCAAGTGAATGAATAGGTGAATAGATACATATATAATTGAAATATAGGTGAATCACAACCATACCATGTATGTAGGACTATCTCCCAAAAAATATGTGGAATAAAGGAATCAAACAAACATCCTCATACATGTAGGATAAAATTCTTCAATGTACACAAAAATCACCTAATCAAGCTAACAGCAAATATTTATAAAAAAATAGGAAAGGAAAAATCTTACACTAATAGTATGTGTAAGATTTATCTTCCCTTGTAATAAATGATAGGAAAATGAACTCTTCAAGGTTGAAACCATATTAGGGCTTGTGCTGGGGATGTGTAATGAGTTAAAATGAGCCCAATCACACCTTTTAGGATTGAACACTACCCAAGTATCTTGATTATTTTGAAGAGGAAATCAAGTGAGCACATATTTCTACCACCTAAAGTGCATAGTGAAACAATTATCCTTCCTACATGTATACATCTATAGATGTCTTGAATACTTGGTAATGTTTTTCTTCACTCAAATAGAATATAATTGTTACAAAAATGAATAAATAACACCCAATGAGAGATAATGGGGGAAAAATACATAAAAGGTGGTATATAATAAATTGGAGGGTCATAAATTTGAGTAAAAAACATAAACTAAGTATGCTCATGATTTTCAATTTCTTCTTTAAATCATAAAATGTTCTTAGAATTTATATTTTAATAGCCTTGTTAATTTTTTCTAGTTGTCCTAGAATATTAGAAACTTGTAATAATGAAAACCCTTCCTTAGTAGATGATAAATCATCAATAATAGTATAATCCTCTACATCTATATGTCATATATGCATATAATTTTTAAACTTAAAATAATAATATTTAGAATTATTAAAACTTGTTGATAAAGGATCATTATGTTTGGGATTCATTGCAACATTATCTGATGTTACATTATTTTGTATATTTGTTCCTTTATCTAGGTTTTGAATAGAATTTTGATTATTTAATGTATTAGAATAATATCTTTATCCAGGAGTAACAACATAAGAATTTTTTATTTTAGTATCATCTAAAGATTCACCAATCCCACAAATATTTATATTGTTAGCTAGATCAAATGAGATACTTTCCTTGCCTAAATATATCTTTAAATTTTTTTAACATCTACACACCTATTTGGGTTGTGGTCTAGTTCACAAACATTACAATAAATAACTTTATCTTCAATTTGAATATTTTAGTGAAATGATGACTTACCCAATGAAGATGGTTTAGCATTTAATTGTCTCTTGATGGAAACTAGTTCATTTCAAAGATTATGAATAGATTTTATAATTTTTGCATTATCTAAATTTTCTCATGTCATAGTTATATCATTAAAACCTACTCTTTTCAATTTATTTTCATATTCTATGCATAAAGTTATAGTTTCATCGTAATCTATAATATCTTTATTTTCTATAGATGTTTTATATTTTTATGTAAAGCATTATAAAATGTGAAAATAATAGTTATAAAATGAGATATTTTCCTTTAATGTTATAAAATGAGAAAAAAACACTTGAAATGATTTTTAAAAATTAGAATATTGAATTCGACATCATTTTGATAATTGTACAAATCAAGAGAGGTCTAAGATAATATTTGAAAAGTACTTCATGACCTGGTAATACTCTATAAACCTTTATAACTCTTGAACCAACTTGAACATGACTTGAGATAATTAGACAAGCATAATATGAAAATGAATAATTACCTTAACCTTTCAAAAAAACCTTAAAATTTTATAAAATCACATTGTAAAAGGATTATTTCATGAATACATTGAAAGGATTGATAATAATACTAAGTCACTAGAGTTCATTTCTAACTAGACCACCCTAAGAACTTTGTAAAATACTAAGGAAGACACACTCCCTACTTCCATGGGACCAACATGAGTATGAAAAATCCTCTTTGATGGTTAAAAACAAAGTTAGGTAAGTCTAGAAGTAAATTTTTGAATTTTTCTCACCAATGGTAACTAATTTTGGCTAACACTTCAGTGGGGAGAACTACATTATGCTTGATCCCTATTCAAAGTATCAGTATGTAGTAAAATCTCATCATAATGGGGTGTTTTGGATGTTCAACCTACCAAACTAATAACACACATTACTCTTTGTATCAAACAAATACAATGGAAACATGAAGGACTAGGTTTTACTCAAAAAATTAGTCAAAAAAGGCAATCTATAGGGTCTTAGAAATCAAGGGCACTAGAATAGGCCTAACAAACATCAATACTAGTGCACCTTGAAGGTTAGAATAGTTATACACAAAGGAAAAAACTACCAAAATAATGACCCTAGTGCCACAGATGTTACTATCTAATTAGAGTGCCACTGTCTGGAAGGGGTTTTGACACATAGATATTATTTCTGAAACATAGACTAACATAAACCTTAGTTTTTAGCCTTTATATCATTTTATTGATGATTAAAATTATTACATAAATAAATCATCTATTTTTCCTATCATGAAGGTTAAATTAGAATTATACCAATTTATTAGTTTCTGGTCTAAAATATCACAAGGAATCTAGAAGATGTGTAAAGGGGTGTTTTAAATGATCTAGGATAATAACAAGTATGCCAAATACTCAAAAATACACCATTATCAATTTATAAATAAAATATTCTATTTGAATAAGAAAACAAATGTGATTATCCTACTGATAAAGATGACCTATGAATTAGATTAGTTCTTGAAAAAAAGATTTATGTTCCTTATGAATATTTACCAATCAATAGATGATATAATATGTTTATGCCTGACTCAAAAGAGATCTAGTGAAAAGATTCAAAATAATTGAAAGGAAATATAAAAAATATTACAATGAAAACCAAAGAAAGATATATATATATAACAACAAACATATTAAGAGATAAAAAATGAACTAAATATAAGAAATAAAACAAAACAAACAATATAGGAAAATAACATTAATCTAATGAATTAAATAAATATATTAATAAGAGAAAGCCATAACAAACCTATGGAAATAATATAATAAACTTAATGTAACAAGGGAAAAATAAAAGAAGGAAAAATTAGGTCTACTCCAAAAACTAAAGGATGATTAGGAAAACAAAGATGTTAATTAAATAATTTAAGTTAATTGAAGTAAGATAATTAACACTTAGAAAATAAAATGAAATAAAAAAAAATAATCTAAGTCTAAAATTTATTAAAGAAACTAACTAATATTCAAACTATTCTTAATTAAACAAACTAAATAAATTAAAACCTAAATTAAAAATAAACAAAAGAGAAAATGCATTTTACAAAAGTAAACAAAGATTTTACGAATCTTTGAAGAAAGATTCATCTTAATAGGTAAATCAAAATTTATTGATAAAAATCGCTTATGATATAAATTTTCTTAATAAAACAACCAGTATAATATAACTTTATCAAAAACTATGCCACACACAATGAAGTGTTTCTCGATACTCAGGCCAAGCAGTGAGATTCTACTCATATGATTGCAAATCGACAATCATCATAAGATACTAAACCTAACATTCCTTAGGTAATCAATTTATAAATTTAACCAAAAAACTTGGATATACCTATTCTTGTTAAGAATGTTACTTAACCATCAGATAAAGTGTAATTGACATGTCTACAAGAGTTGTTTATCTTAGAGATATTGCACAGAAATAAGTATGAAGATGGACTTGAAATAAATCAAAAGTCTTCAAAAATACCTACGAAATGTTCATCCCTTTTATATATCACTTTGATATTATTTTATAATCAATTCCTCCAAGTATGGTTGAAGAATAAGTTATAACTGACTTTAGTTAGTTATTAGTTATGACTTAATTGACTTTAAGTAAGCCAATTAAATTTCAGTTATCACTTAACTCATTTTAGATTTTTTAAAAATAATAAATCAAGGAGACTTATTCTAATTAGGTTGGCGCCCTTAGACATTATAATCACCTAAATAAAAATATTTATGCAAAATATATAAAACAACATAAGTTATTTAATTGAAAAATATCACATCTAACATTTAATCCATATGCATTATATATATGTTAGAATATCCATATCAAAATATACAATTTGAAAATGTATTAAACCATGAAACCACAATAAATAAAATATTAAAACAAAGTATTTGATATGTATCAAATAGTTAAAAAATATCCCTAAACACTTATACTGAAAAGCCTTATCAGTCATATATTAATTATAACTCATACTAGTTACTGAGAAAATGTTCAACTTCACTGCATTTTCATGTTCTTTATTATCCACCTCCAATTTAACTTTTTTTACTATCCTAGTGACTGTTGGTGAAGCTGAAGGACTGATTTCTTGCCTTTTTTTTGTTTAGAGGTACTATTTTTTCTTCCTCCAACAAATGATGAGGAAACTATGAAAGGTTAAGCCTAGAGCAAGTTTCATATGGACTAGCAAGTTTTGGTGATGGAATTTTTTGGTTCAAAGGCACTAAATCATGAGAATAAGAGTGTAACTTAACAACTTCCTGTAAGTCATTTTTAGGCAATTGATCATTTTGATGAGAAGAATTATGGGAAGCTAAATTATCTTTTGATTGTAAAGTGGTTTTAATTCTTTGATAACCACTTGAATGTTCACTTCCATATGGATGATTCCTCCCATAATTCCTTCTACAACCTCAATTTCCTCTAGAATTTATAGGGTTAGATGATAAGGCTTCAACAAAGTTCCATAAATTGGATCAATTGCATCAATTTTGATTGACATATAAATTATCTTATTAAAATTTGTTGATAAACTCCTACATAACCTCTTACCAGTAGAGAAATGACCTTTAGACACAAAACTATGAGAAAATGTACTTTTCTTATTTTGAGGTTGATTTATTCTCCATGCATTTCCTTGATCATTAATTGAATTTTGTGGTGTCTACCTTGACATTCTAAATTATTAAACAAATCAACCAAATCTATTTAGAAACAAAATACAAAAATCTACAACCCCATATATTCAATGTCTAAAAATATATAAATTTCAATAAATATTGAAATATAAAAAATAATATATCATCAAGACAAACACAATCAAAAGTGAAATCAACACCGATGAAACTCCATCAATTGTTATCAAAATATTAACTGATAAAAATATAAGCTTTGTTTTTTAAATTTATAGAATTGTCTATTCTTAAAAAATTTCAAAACCTCAAAACACAATTTTCTCAAATTTCAAGCAACATAAAAATTTCACTTCCATATTCTGCATTCTAAATTTTCTTAACACAATTTGTATATCAATGAAAGATAAAAATTGTTATATATACACACACACAGATATATATATATATATATATATATATATATATATATATATATATATATATATATATATATATGTATGTATGTATGTATGTATGTATGTATGTATGTATGTATGTATGTATGTATGTATGTATATATGTGTGTATGTATGTATATATATGTGTGTGTGTGTGTGTGTGTGTGTGTGTGTGTGTGTGTGTGTGTGTGTGTGTGTGTGTGTGTGTGTGTGTGTGTGTATGTGTATGGTGAAAACATTTCTGAAACTTGAACCCTCTTCATATTTCTAGGAAACATGTCTCTAATGAAAAATCTAAAAAAATCAGAGATTTATAACTTGTCTGAAAACCAAAGAAATCAAAATGACAAACCAACACTCTACACGGAATTTGTATTCAAATACAAACTAAACCCAACATTCTTATCAACAATTTATGACAAAGTTGTATATTTTAAAGACATTCTCTTTATATGGAAAGAATTATATTTCTTTAATGAAACTCAAATGCAAATATATCAATAATTTTGTCTTAATCATAATCTAAGATTTCAAAACAACTTGTTCTTAGACCAAAACCATATTATGATGAACTACATGCACAAAACTTCCAAATAGTATTCATAAAACTCTTCAAATCTTATGCTCTAACACACATCAGACAACTTGCATCTCCAAAATCACATCATAAAGGAATATTTAGAAATATTTATCAAAAATAAAAGACATGCAAACACAAAGTCATTGATTTTGTTCCATAGAATAACACCTCTATGTACTGCATGTTTAAAAATATTTATGTAATGAATTTTATTTTTAAAATAATGTGAATTAAAATGTGTATTATTCTTAATTAAATAAAAATAAACAGTTGCATGTAAAATTAATAGCATAGACCATTAAACAATTTATTTCAAAATTGTAAATATCATAATACATTCTAGTTGAGATTCCATAACACCTCATACTTTCTTCTACTCATGAAAATGAACTAAAATCCATACCTCACATAAAAATTATTTGAAAATCTTTCAATTTATTCTCATTGACTCTAAAGCTTTTCCTCCATAGTGAGCTTGTCAAAGAGTGACAACTAAATGAATAAATTTTCCTTTTGTATTCTTTCAAACTTAGAGAACTATATAGCTATGCATTAGGCCAAGGTTGGATGGCAAAATTTTTAATACTTATCTCCAACTTCACCAAACTTTTAATAATATTGAAAAAATTAGTCACGACCAAAATTAACACTAAACCACCATGTAAAAACCTTGATTCTATGCACAATACACCAAATTTAAATGTTAAATATTATAGTCACATCAAATAAATCCCAAGATATATGTAAAATCCTTGATTGCATTAAAATAACATAAGTTTCCATTTAAAGAACATTTAACCATACTTTAAACTTTAAAAAAAATCTCAAGTAAACATTTCACCACATTCTCATTTACAAAAATAGCCATGTAAGTCAATCACCTCATTGTAACCACCATCAATGTAATGAAAATTTGATCTTTATAAAAAATTAAATACCCCCTTATTATTTAATTATTTTTCACACTTGAACCCTATGTCACGAGGCAATAATTCCTATGTCAAAGTATTTGAAGTCTTAAGTTTATTTTCAAACTCTTAGAAACATTTAGGTTTCAAAAATTAATAACATTTATATAAATTTTCTTTGGATAAACCATTGGATTTAGCAACATATATTTTAACTTATGATCATACAAATATCATCCATTCAATAATGATTAAGTGAAACCAACTAATAACATTTACATTCAACCTTCAATCATAAATTTTACCTGCTTGATAAACCTAAGTATCAAAAAGATATTCTAAATTTGATCATTAATTGATACTCATGAAAAATGCATTTTGTTAATATAGATATATTAATCTTTTCATTGAATCCATTAATTTTTTTCTAAACCACTTTGTAATGCACATTAATAATTTCACCAAATACAGATTCATAATAAACATTTAAACGTAAAATACATATTCAAATGATGTAATGAAATAAGATCCCCAATTGGAAGTCTTAGACATTATGACAATCTTGTGAATATGATAGAATCATCTCAAAACATTTGTTTTGGAAAAGAAAAAGAGGGGTGTCAAAAATAGGCTCAACACTGGGAACCTTGCTATCTAGATTTAGTAATAGAATAAGGTCGTAAAATATAAAACATGATTATTAAAGACAAAATACCTAAGAGTACAATATAGGTTAACTTTTTCTCATGTAGGTAGATGCAGACTCCTTTATTTATGAAAATTTAAGGGATGAAGTGTTCTATCAAAATGACATAAAGAATAGGAAGAATAAGAAATGGAATATTGGGATCAATAAGCAATCAATTAAAAAATAATTAAACATATTTTTTGAAAACAAGTAATACTTTTAAAACAAATTAATAACCATTTTCAAGTTTACTTACAAAACAAAATTGAATCATGTCATGTAAATCATCATATCATTACTAAATACTTATATAAATATTACAGTTTCCATTTACTTTACTTCCTCTTGAAGAATTTTGTTGAGGTAACCAAAAATGATCCATTCAAAGAAAAAAATAAAAAGGAAATAAACACAAATAAAAAGTAATAAAGAAACAAAATAAAACCAAAAAGAATAACAAAAAAATAAAGATCTATTGAGTAAATAGTTTTAAATGATGGCCATTGACTGAATAACGCAACCAATTTCCTTCTAAATCTTGTAAATGAAATACATTTTCACCAAGTATAAAAATAATTCTATATGATCGTAACCAAATCAAATCAAATTTATAATGCTTACCTAGATCTTCATGTGCTTTATCCCAGTAAAATTGAGATCTCCAACCTTAATTGTTTTATTTGAAACTTTTTTTTCAAAAAAATTCTTTAAATTTTATTTGGCTTCTTCCAACTTGTGCAAAGTAGTAAGTTTAATTTCATATATTACTATTAAATCATTTAATCTTTGTTCAACTAGACTTGTATCTTTTGATAAATACTATAAAGTTGTATTAGTAGATGATTTTTGTAATTCTATTAGATGTGTAGCTTCAAAACCATAAGTCATCATAAAAGGAAATTATATTATAACTGATTTGATAATAATTTTATTAGCCCATAACGCCTCAAATATTTTAATATGCCAATGTTGTTTGTTTTCACAGACTATTTTCTTCATGATGTAAATCGTATTTTTATTTGTGGACTCAACTTGTCCATTATCTTGAGGTTAATACTTAATAAAATAATTAAAAATAATCAAATAACTTGTTATAAATCTTAAGTATTCATTAGAAGCAAACTAAGGACCATTATCTGAGATAATCTCATAAGGTACACTAATTCTATAAATAATATGATAATAAAATATAATTACTTCAGATGTCACTAAACTTTTTAAAACCTTTGCTTCAAGTCACTTTCTGAAATAATCAGTCATTGTTAGAATATATCTATGACTGACATAAAAAGAAAGATAAATATCAGATATAAAATCAATCCCCCATTTTAAAAATGATTTTTTTAGAATAATGAGATTCAAAGGTATTACTGATAATCTATCCCTACTAACAAATAATTAACAAGGCATACAAGAACATAATAACTTATAAACATTTTAAAATAATGTAGGACAATAATAACTCGCACATAAAATATTATAAATTATATTTTTTGTATCACAATGACTATCACAACTACCTTCATGACATCCTATAAAAACCTTATAAGTTTTATCATGAGTTATACATCTTATCAATACACCATCTTGATTTCAATATATTTTTTAAATAAAATCAAATAGCAAAATTTTAAATGCCTGCACTCTTAATGACCTTTGTATTTCATCTAAATTTTTAGGACAAACTTAGTTTTATTAATAATATATATGGTCATGATACCAATCATCTTTTGCTATTAAACACTGTCAATCTTTCATTTCAAGTCCAAACTTAAAAGTTTTTAAAAAATTAGTAACTTTCATAGATTGAAAATGAGGTTTAACATTTAAAGAATCATCAACTGATAAAACTAAGACATTAGTAATAGAAAAATCATTTTCAACCAAATGCTTTTCTAATTCATTTCCTTTGATAGTTTTAGATATTTCAAACTCAAGGTTGACTTCTTGGACTCTTAAAATCCACTTTGCTAACCTTCTTTGAATAGTAAGTTGCTTCAAAATATAGGACAAAATGGGCACATTGGATCTTATGACCACTTTATTTTTCATTAAAAAATGATAAAATTTAATTAAAAAAGAAACTAAAAATGAAACAAACTTCTTGATAATAGGATACCTAGTTTTTGTATCTTTTAAGACCTGACTCATGTATCCAATATGTCTTTCAATATTAATTTTATCCTCTTGTGTAATTACAACACCTATTTCTTTATCTATAGAATTAATATAAATAATGAAATTCCTAGAGAAATTAGGTTTAACAAGCATAAGTGCACTTTCAATAACATTATTCACACTATTAAAATCAAAATCAGGTCTTGCAACCCATAAAAATAATTATTTTTTCTTAATCATAATTTGTAAAGTATTCGATTTATCAGAAAAGTTTGATATAAAGTTTTGTATAAAATTTATTTTTCCAAAGAATGGCCTAAGACATGATTGATCTTTAGGTGGTAACATCTCTTTGATTGCTTTAACACATTTAGGATCAATTGAAATTTCATCCTTAGAAATAATACTCCTTAATAACTTACCTGTGCTTATTAATCAATGTATTTAACCATCAAAGAAAGTGTCCTTGATCTATATACAAGAGTTGTTTGTCTCATAGATATTGTATAGAAAGAAGTATGAAGATGAACTTGAAATGAATCAAAAGTCTTTAAAAATATCTATGAAATGTTCTTCATTTTTATATGTCACATTGATCTTATTTTGAAATCACTTTCTCTAAATATTGTTGAGGAATAAGTTATAATTGACTTTAGCTAGTTATTAGTTATGACTTAATTTACTTTAATTAAATCAATTAAATTTTAGTTATCACTTAACTCATTTTAAACTTTTAAAAATGAGTCTTAAGATCAAAATTAACAATAATAAATCAAGGAGACCAACTCTAATTAGTTGAGGGTCCTAAAACATTATAATCACCTAAATAAAATAATTTACATGAAATGTCTAAAATAACATAAGTTATTTAAATGAAAAATATCACATCTAACATTTAATCAATATGCATTATATATATGTTAAAATATCTCTATCAAAATATACTATTTGAAAATGCATTAAAACATGAAACCACTATCATTAAAAAATTAAAACAAAGTATATGATAAGTATCCAGCAGTAGAAAAATATCCATGAATACTTCTACTCATCTTCTAAATATAACAACATTTGAATTAGTGTATAACCCTTATCAGCCATATATTTCATAAAACTCATACTGGTTGTTGGGAACTTGATCAACTTATTTTCATTTTAATCTTCTTCATCATCCACCTCTAAATTATTATTTTTTACCATCCTTATGACTATTGGTGATATTGAAGGACTGATTTCTTGCATTTTTTGGTTTAGAGGTAATATTTTATATTCCTTTAACAAATGATGAGTAAAGTATGCAAGGTTAAGCCTAGATAGATTTGCATATAGACTAAAAGATTTAGGTAATGGAAGTTTTTAGTTCAATGTCACTAAAGCATGACAGTGATAGTGTAACTTAGCAACTTCTTATAAGTCACTTTTAGGCAACTAATCATTTTGATGAAGGTAATAATGGGAAAATGAATTATCTAGTGATTGTAAAATGGTTTGCATTATCTGAGAACTACTTAAATTTCCATGTCTATATGAATTATTCTTCCAATAAGTCCTTCTCCAACCTCAATTTTCTCTAGCATTTATAGGGAAAAATGACAAGGCTTCAAGAACATTCTAGAAAGTGGGATCAATTGCATCAAAATGATTGACATACGAGTTAGCCTATTGAAAGGACTCGATAAATTCTTATCTGACCTCTTATGAACATAGAAATGACCTCTAGACACAAAACTATGAGAAAGTGATTTTTCCCTATTCTCAAGTTAATTTATTCTCCATGCATTTCCTTGATTAGTATTTGCATTTGGGGGTTTCCACGCTAACATTCTGAAAGGTAAAACAAATCCATCAAATATCTTTGCAAGCCACATACCAAAATCTACAACCCCATATATTTAATTTCTAAAAATATATAAATTTTAATAAAGATTGAAATTTAAAAAATAATATATCATCATAACATAAATAATCAAAACTGAAATAAACACCCATAAAACTCTATCAACTTATAGGAAGAGATCAATTGATAAAAATATAAACTTTTTTTTTTTTTATAAATTTACAAAATTGTCTATCCTTAAAAATTTTGAAAACCTCCAAACATAGTTTTTTCAAATTTCAAGCAAAATAAAAATTTCATTTCCATATTCTACGGTCTCAATTTTCTTAACAAAATTTTTATATCAGTGATAGAGAAAAATCACTTGACATTAGAATGAAATTAATAAATATATATTTTTATAAATCATATGGTGAAAAACATTTCTAAAACTTGAACCCTCTTCATATTTCATGTTGTTAATGAAAAATTAAAAAAATCAGAGATCTATAACTTTATTCAAAACCAAAGAAAACAAAATGCCAAACCAACACTCTGTACAAAATCCATATTCGAATACCAACTAAATCCAAAATTATTATCAATAATTTATAATAAATTCAAATATTTCAAAGTCATTCTCTTCATATACAAAGAAATATATTTCTTTAATGAAACTCAAATTCAAATATATCAAGATTTCTATATTAATCATAACCTAAGATTTTGAAACAACTTGTGCTCAAATAAAAACCATTTTATGATGAACTTCATGCAAAAAAGTTTCAAATATTTTTCACATAACTCTCTAAATCTTCTGCTCAAACCCACATCAAACAACATGCGTATCCATAATCACCTCATAATAGACTATTTTGAAACATTTTTCAAGATTAAATGACATGCAGACATAAATTCATCAATTTTATTCCATAGAATAACACCTTTGTGTAATGCATGTTCAAAAATCATTCTAAAATGAATATTTTTCTTCAAATAATGTGTAGTAAAATCTATATTATTCTTCATTAAAGAAAATAAAACACTTGCATGCAAAACTGACTGCATAAACCATTAAACAACTTCTTTAAAACTTATAAAGACAATAATACATTGTAGTTAAGTTTCCATCATACCTCATTCTTTTTTTTCCTCATGAAAATGAAGCAAAATCAATAGCTCACTTGGAAAATTTTCAGCAAACTTCTAATTTATTCTTCTCGGCACCAAAGCTTCACTTCCATAGTGGGTTTGTCACAAAATAAAAAATAACCAAACAAATTTGCATTTTGTATTCTTTTAAGATTAGAGTACTGTGTATTTACATGTTAGGCCAATATTGAATGGAAAACTTTCCAATACTTATCTCTGACTTTCCCAAACTTTTAATAATATTGACAAAATTAGTGATGACCAAAACTACCACTAAACCACCATCTAAAAAACTTGATTGAATGCATAGTACACAAAATTTAAATGCCTAATATTATGGGCACATCAAATAGATCCCAATATATTCACCAAATCCCTAAGCACATTAAAGCCATATAACTTGTCTCTTAAAAAACATTTAACCATACTTCAAACTCAAAACCAACTTAAGCAAACATTTCACCACCTTTGCATTTACCAAAATAGCCACATAAGTCAATCATCTCATTGTAACCACTATAAATGTAATGAACATTTGACCTTTATAAAAAATTAAAGACTACATTATTATTCAAAAAATTATGAGCTTCAACCCTATGTCATGAAGTAGTGATTTTTATGTGAAATTATTTGAAGTATTAAGCTTATTTGGAAACTCTTAGAAACATTTAGGTTTCAAAAAATCAATAACACTTATATATTTGCTTTGAGTAAACCATTGGATTTAGCAACATCTATTTTATCTTATGATAATACAATTATCATCCATTCAATAATGATCAAATGAAACCAACAAATCACATTTACATTCAACCATTCATCATAAATGTTACCTATTTGATGAACATATATATCACAAAAATATTTCAAATTTGATCATTAATTGATACTCATGAGGAATTCATTTTGTTCATAAAGATATATTAAAAAAATTCATTGAATCCATGAAATACTTTTGAAACCACTTTGTAGTGCACAGTAATAACTTCAGCAAATACATAGTCATAATAAGCATTTAAACATAAACTTCATACTCAAATGACATAATGAACTAAGTCTGCAACTAGTAATTTTAGACGTTATGGTAATGTCATCAATATGACATAATCATTTCAAATTACTTGTTTTATAAAATAAAAAGAGGGGTCTCAAAAATAGGCTCAACACATTCATCTCAATCATTTTCCAGTTAAGTCCTCATTTACATTATTTATTGTTATTTGTATAAATGTCAAATTTAGTCAATTATTTAACAGATCAGTGATTGTATTTATTACTTATTTCTAAACTGATGTAGTATATTCAGACTTTTAAAAACATAGCATTCACATTCATATAAGTTCTAAAAAGTTAAAATAGTTTCTTTATTATATCCTTCCACATACATACAATTCAACCATGGGACTCAGTAGTATAATTTTGTATTTATTAATCCTTCGATCGGCACAATCATTGGAAATTTATTCATGTTTCCTCATAATTATTGAATGGGTAATGTTCATCCTTCAAAATAGTTCTAAAAGACATCCATGTCTTAATAAACATCCAATATTTCTAACATTGAGTGCTGAAATTTTCATACTCGTTAAACATTGAAATGAACTTCTTTGTCACTATGAGTGGTACCTTATTTATGTTAATAAAGTGATTAACAAAGAATTAGTCCTAAAGTTGTTGAATCCATCCAAATGATGTTGTGGTATTGATTTTATCTTCAAACATTGTGATGCCAAAATAGACTTGTACTATGAAAAGTGTTTGTTACTAAAACAATGGATGTGGAGGATGCATAAAATAAAATTTTCCTTGTAGTCCAAGTTGCATCATGACCTCAAGGAATATGCCAATGAGTTCACTATGATATTCTTAGAGGGCATCTGAAATGCATTTTGGAATGGATGGGAATGCTTAGTGAGTATTCTATGGAAATCACCCATCTTTTGTTTGATAAAACATTCTTATGGATAATATAAAACATTTCCCACCAATATTTCTTATCTATCATATTACACTCATGTGTTTACAAGAGTACGAGAGCAAAATGTAGATATCAATAGTTTTCACCATGGGGCTTGGGATGCTAGTATGGTGGAAAACCCCAAACATGGAAACAAAACAATTGTTAATTAATGTACAAGGTAAAACTTATACCATATTAAAGTTAGATACATTTAAATAAGCAATATCATCATAATAATATGAATTGTAAATTTATCAATAAAATATGAAATATATATCATGTAATTAAAAGAGGAATTATTTTTTACTAATTTACCTAAATTAAAATATATTTAAAAATATATAAAATACTAGATAAACATGATATAGTAACAATCTACTCAATAAATTAACTTATAATCTGTTGAATTGAAAATGTTTATGATATATATTATTTTTAAAAAAATAAAAGAAATTAATTAAACAACAAATGCAAGGTTAAACAAGAATTCAAGTGTCTTATCAACTACCCTAGGATGGCTAGGACCCAATGCAAAAAAATGAAAAATCAAAATCAAAATCAAATAGTACGTGAAAGATATTTAGTATAAAATGCAGTGTATAGTAGTTTTACTCTCTGAAGAAGATATTTTTGTTGGTAAAGTGGATTTTTTTTTAATTTGAAAAATTCTTCAATTAAGATTTATGTTTTACTCTTTTTAATTTTTATATAAAAAATTTAAAACTTCGTATTATGTTTTAAAAAAATTAAACGATTATCAATCAGTTAATGTTTAATATATAAATTTTATTAAAAAATAAAATATTCGTTTAACAAAATTTGATTTTAAAATAATGTGATGAATAGTCAACCACATATTCTAAATACTTAAACGTGTGAATGCAACGTATATAAAATTATATCACTAAATTTATTTCAATCTCTTAAAACGTGTGAATGCAACGTATAGAAAAATAGTAGACGGTAAATATAAATTCTTGTAAAATTATGTCAATCTCTTAAAACGTATGATAAAGGTCATTATGAAGTGAAGATAGCTAGAACTGTCACTTTAACCATTTCCCTAAGTTTTCGCTATTAAATTATGTGAAAAATAAATATATAGTAAATTGAAATTCTTATAAAATTGTCTCATTAAAAATTCGTACTCTATGATAAGGATGGCATAACCATACACAGTTTACTTATCGATTGCTGTAGGCTGCCTATGAATTAATTGCTGGAGGGGAAGGTAGCTATGACATTCACAGAACATAAAATTGTGTGGACCTCCTTCATAGATGGATTAATCTGTTCTGAGCTGCATAATAGGCCAAAAGTACGGGTGGAAATTGTCGTCCAACACATTGGTCCCGCGGACAACCTGAAATTTTCGCAAATAATGTGATAATAGCAAGAGGCAATGTAAAATGATGTCACTGCTTTTAAAAATGTTGAAAACGGATACCATAGCTAAATCTGCGGATGTGGGCTGAAAGATGCTACAAAACGTTGATATCCCAACAAAACATTTATGGTGCTACGTAACAATTATAAAACTGCGTTGAGATTTTGTTAAATGTAGCTTTCAACTCAATGTGCTTCGTATGAAAAAATCAGTCCTAGATATGATGTATTATGGGATTATTTATTTATTATATTATGAGAATTTTTAAAATCTGAAAGGTGACTGATAAGAGGCAAGGCTCCAACCCAAAATGACTGGGTGATAGGCCCCAACACAACAACTACACCCCAGCCCATGGCCTAGTATTAGGCTAGTTCTTCCAAAGTACAGTCAGGCCGTTTTAACTCGAGAAAATGATTATTGGAATTCGTGCATCTCTTTTTCACAATTTTGCGTACTAAAATAATATACCAACGAAGTAGTCCTACCCAATTGCTATATAAAGCATTACTAATGTTGGATGGTATGCAATATCCAAAAGACCGCATTCCTAATGTGCAAAAATTAAAATCGAAAGAAAGTGGTAAT
>JARHVA010003219.1:1582500-1600000 GCA_037957365.1 Torreya grandis | reverse complement strand
TGGTGCTTCACGAATAAAGACTAACACTGCCACCATCTTTGGGATGGTGCATAATGTATGTTATCAAGTTATTAGAATCTTATCATGCCTAGTGAAGATACAAAGTACCCATTTTTGTTTCAAGAACATCCTTCCCAATATGAGGAAATTATAATTTTAAGGCTAGCTTTAGATGAACGTAAAATATAAATTATTAATTAATTTGTATGCACTAAAAAATATATAAAATTTATATAAAAGAACTATAATTTCAATGTAGATCATGTTGTTATAAAATAGGATATGAATTCATGGAAGACACCATTATGATTAGGGATGAAATGGAAATTTTATCTTGTCCTCTAACTAAAATTTCAACCTATGGGACCTCCCCTTGAAAATACGTCACTTAAAACACATCCATATATGTAAGTGATACATATTACGACGAACATGATGTCAAAATCTAATTGAATGCCCATTTTTATTGTTGCTTAGGATTTAAAAAACACTAAGAACAAGTGTTATCATTTTTGAAGTTGCATTTGGAGACTTCCATGTCTTATGCTTCATAAATTAAAAATGACAATGACATAATCTTTATGGTGATGACTAACATCAAGGATGAGTTTATTACATGCTAATTACTATTGATTAGGAAACAAATTAACCATTCTTGACTCAATAACATCCTTCTTACTATGAGTAAATTGCATGTTTTAGACCAACTTCAAATTTACATAAAATAGAAATCATACGTCATTTTCATGAAATAAATTAATCCTCACGTTCATGTCAAATCAATATAATTTTACCTCAAATCATGTCAAATAAACCTAAGAGATAAATCCAAGGTAGATGACAATATAATAAGTGTTGAAATACATGTTCAATGCTACCAAGAGACAAATTCTTAACCTCCAATAGACATTTCCACCTCTAGGACCTCTAATTAAAAATTAATCACTTATGTAATATATATATATATATATATATATATATATATATATATATATATATATATATATATATAGGATAATTAATTTTTTTCCATAAACATGACCTCCAAATCCACCTAGATGAATATATTTATAGTTGTTTAGGAGTTTAAAAACACTAAAAATATATGTTATCAACATTGAAGCTGCATTTGAAGGTATCAACCTCTTGTGATTCATGGATAAAAACTGGCACTAAAACCATATTAAAGGTTTCAAATAATTCCTAATATGAATTTTTTTCCATCATCCATGCCCATTTAGGAGATGAATTAATTATTTTGGTCTCTAGAATGTCCTTCCCAATATGAGAAAATTTCATTTTTTAGGCCAACTTTAGATGTGCATAAAATTTAAATCTTAACTCTTTTTCATGAACCAAAGGAACCCTCAAGTTCATGTCAAATATTTATCATTAGATCATGTTGATCAAACCTAGGATAGAAATATGTGGTAGACGTCATATTGATTAGTGTTGAAATGCATATTTTATGTAGTTAAGAGATAAGTTCTTTCCCTCTAAATAACATTTTCATCTATGGGACCTCCCCTTGAAATTAAATCACTTCTAACACATTTATATAGGAAAATTAAATGTTTATTCATGATCACAACTTCCAATTCCACCTAGGTTTGAATTATTGTAGCTATCTAGGAGCATAAAAACAGTAACAATAAATGTTGATAATGTTGAATTCATGATTGGATATCTCCATCTTTGGTGATTTGTAGCTAAAAATTTACAATGTTATCATTTTAGTCGTATTAAATAGCATCTAAGACCAATTTCTTAGTTGTTGATCACATATAGTTAGGAGACAGAGTACCTATTTTGACCACATGAATGTCCTTCACAATATGATAAAATTATGACTTTTTTGGCCAAATATAGACACGTATAAAATGAAAACCATAATCCACTTTTATGACTCAAAATAACCCTCATGTACATGTCAAATACCTATAATTTCACTCCATAACATATTATTCAAACATAATATAGGAACATATGGAAGACACCATATTATTCATTGCTAATATACATCTTTTATGAGAGTACAAAATCCCAAAAAACACCAAATTAAAATAAGGAGATCATTCACATTTTAAAGAATTCATCACAAACTATTAGAGTTGATTCAAAAAATATAGGATCAAAATGAGCCAAGAGGGTAAAAACAGTAAACAAAATGTGCAAAATTGGACATTGGTCATAACTAAAATGTGCCAAAGATAATGTAAATTTTAATATTATATGAAAGAGAAAATTCATACATATAATTAATAGGAGAAATGGGTGAAATACAAAACCCCTCATGGATGATGTATTAGGTCCACTTGACCATGAATTTGACATGTTAATAGTTTAGTGAAATTATAATGAAAATAACATCAATGGAATGGGCATGATAAAAGCACACTTTTACACAAAGTGTCTCTCCCAAGTGAGATACTAATCAAAAGTTATTGTGATTATCATTTTATATATTTAATGGTATAAATTAAAAAATATTTCACAATATTTTAACTCATTAAGCTCCCAAAAATAGTTTACCACTTGATTAAAATGATCATAAGAGGATTTGATCCCAAGACCTCCCACTTGATAATGATCTACCAAAAAATGATTTATCACTTCACCTATCATCTAGTTTGATAAATTAATTTAAAAAATTGATTTGAAACCATTTTTAAAGTTAATTAAAAAAACACAAATACATCACGCAAATATTCATGTATGTTAGGGATGATGCATGTATCTAGTCAAAATCTTCAAAAAAAATGTTTTTAGTAATTAATTTCTTAAAACCCTGGTGTAGGTTATTAAGATGGGTGAAGTAAAGAATCTTTGAAATGCTCATAAAAACTTGTTGTTTATGCCCTAATATGATGTCCTAAAATATGTAAAACCTAATTTAAATAGTACATCCTAGTCTAAGATGAAAGAGGTCCAAATTATATATGTTATCTCGGAATCATATCTCATCTTTAAATTTATACAACCTCAAGCCTGTATAAAACCATATGACTATGTAGATTATGAAGATATATATCCAAGTCTCTCTTAAAGCCAATAAAATAGTTATATAACCTACAGTAAAATGTTAAAATATAGTATGAGATGGAATATAAGACTATTATCTAATTGTACAAATTTTCATATTTTTAAAATTAGCTTCATATGGCCTATGGCAAGAAAGAATCATTAAAATGGTAGGTAGGCACCAATAGACCAAAAAGTAGGTTTTTCAACAAAAGGAACGACCTAGTATTGGGTGATTATTGTAAAATAGGGAGGAAATAAAGCTTGGTTTTCTATTTTTGTATGCTTTCATATTTGTATTTTTATACATGTATAGTCTAAAATAGTAAAAAAACATACATAAATTAATTTAAAATCTTTGAAAATATATTTAAACATGGGACTAAAAAATAAGAGAAAAATGGTACAACCTAGTATCTATATGGCGTGGTCAATGGCTAAAAAAGATAGATAAAAATACATACACAAAACCACCCCAAAAAAAATGAATGATATGGCATATATAATAATATATTCAAGAAATTCAAATGTAAATATTCAAAATAAAAACACATATTTTGATGACTACAAACTATAACAAAGGGATAACTTAGACATGCTGAGGAATTATTATATCAAATGACTATGACACCATGATAGATTTTGGAAAACTCTTCAACTTATATCTTTCTAATAATCCATTACCAAAAATATTAGAACTTCATCTTTTAAAATAAAGAATATACTATAAATTATCTATAAAGGAATCAAACCAACATCATCATACATGTAGGATAAAATTCCTCAATGTACACAAAAATCACCTAAACAAGCTAACAACAAATGTGTATGAAAAAATAGGAAAGGAAAAATCTTACACTAATAGTATGTGTAAGATTTAGCTTCCCTTGTAATAAATGATAGGAAAATGAACTCTTCAAGGTTAAAACCCTATTAGGGCTTGTGCTAGATGAATTTTTTTTAAAGGAAATGGGGGAGTGTAATGATTTAAGATGAGCCCAATCACACCTTTTAGGATTGAACACTACCCATGTATCCTAATTATTTTAAAGAGGCAATCAAGTGAGCACATATTTATACCATCTAAAGTGCATAGTTAAATAATTGTCCTTTCCTACATGTATACATCTATAGATGTCTCCAATACGTGGTAATGTTTTTCTTGACTCAAATAGAATATAATTTTTACTTAGATAAAGGGTGCTTCAAATTAATAGAATCACATGTAAAAATAACATAGAATATTTTTTCAATGTGTAAAGTATAAGTGTGATCCAATAGTGGAATTTGAAAATAATTTAATAAGTGGCTTAGAAGTGGTTTTATAACAATCTAAATCTATGAATCCTCATGCTACCATTTGTAAAAATGTGGACCGACATTTAAGGTAGAGTTAAAATTGAAAAAGAGTCATTGTTGGTAGAAGGACAAGATTGACCCATAAAGGATGGGATCAAATATCTATTCCAACACATTCAAGGAGATTCTATCTTGAAAGGGTGATGTTTGATGTTGAGAATTTGAAACTTTTATACAAATGCTTAAAGTGGTTTATAAAAAAAATGTAATATTTTTTTTAGATATAAAAAGCAACTTATAATGAATGGATTTGTATAAATATGTAGCATAGAGTGAGGTGGATAAATAGGGCTAGCTCAATTTCTAAATATAATTAAGGTAAAAGTGGGCCAAAATTTACGTCATGAATTATTCATGAACAAATTTGAGTATTTACACATAGTTTTACTACATAGATAATGAATAATTCCAACCCACACTAACCTTGAAATCATAGATCAAAAGAGCATATCACTAAATTATAAAGACATTAAAAATGTTATACATTTCTATCAATTAGAAAAAAAAATGGTTAATTAAGAATTTTAAAGATAAGTTTTGATAAGATTTTTAAGAAAAAAAACAATAAATATATGCAATGTGCATCCACATCATACACATGCAAATTTATCATAATAATTTCAAAATTTTCATCAAACTGAAGGTCATTTTAACTTACTAAGGAAGTGACAAATTGGAAAAATAATATCAAACTCCAAAAATAATGAATTAGTTCATACCAAGTTTAGGATCATTTTAAATCTAACGTTTAACTCTTTATACATGTTTGATAATTGATAATGGCTGAATTTTAGCTGAATGATTGAAATGTGATTAAATTACATTCATATATCATCTATCAGTGCACAAAATTCATATCATGTGTGCCAAAAGTAACCGTTACACTTGAGTTCTTAAAACAAAAATTAATAAATAACACCCAATGAGAGATAATGGGGAAAAAAATACATAAAAGGTGGTATATAATCAATAGGAGGGTCATAAATTTGAGTAAAAAACATAAACTGAGTATGCTCATGATTTTTAATTTCTTCTTTAAATCATAGAATGTTCTTAGAATTTATATTTTAATAGCCTTGTTAATTTTTTCTAGTTGTCCTAGAATATTAGAAAATTGTAATAATGAAAACCCTTCCTTAATAGATGATAAATCATCAACAATAGTATAATCCCCTACATCTATATGTCATATACGCATATAATTTTAAAACTTAAAATAATAATATTAAGAATTATTAAAACTTGTTGATAAAGGATCATTATGTTTGGGATTCATTGCAACATTATCTGATGTTACATTATTTTAATAGGTAAATCAAAATTTATTGATAAAAATCGCTTATGATATAAATTTTCTTAATAAAACAACCAGTATAATATAACTTTATCAAAAACTATGCCACACACAATGAAGTGTTTCTCGATACTCAGGCCAAGCAGTGAGATTCTACTCATATGATTGCAAATCGACAATCATCATAAGATACTAAACCTAACATTCCTTAGGTAATCAATTTATAAATTTAACCAAAAAACTTGGATATACCTATTCTTGTTAAGAATGTTACTTAACCATCAGATAAAGTGTAATTGACATGTCTACAAGAGTTGTTTATCTTAGAGATATTGCACAGAAATAAGTATGAAGATGGACTTGAAATAAATCAAAAGTCTTCAAAAATACCTACGAAATGTTCATCCCTTTTATATATCACTTTGATATTATTTTATAATCAATTCCTCCAAGTATGGTTGAAGAATAAGTTATAACTGACTTTAGTTAGTTATTAGTTATGACTTAATTGACTTTAAGTAAGCCAATTAAATTTCAGTTATCACTTAACTCATTTTAGATTTTTTAAAAATAATAAATCAAGGAGACTTATTCTAATTAGGTTGGCGCCCTTAGACATTATAATCACCTAAATAAAAATATTTATGCAAAATATATAAAACAACATAAGTTATTTAATTGAAAAATATCACATCTAACATTTAATCCATATGCATTATATATATGTTAGAATATCCATATCAAAATATACAATTTGAAAATGTATTAAACCATGAAACCACAATAAATAAAATATTAAAACAAAGTATTTGATATGTATCAAATAGTTAAAAAATATCCCTAAACACTTATACTGAAAAGCCTTATCAGTCATATATTAATTATAACTCATACTAGTTACTGAGAAAATGTTCAACTTCACTGCATTTTCATGTTCTTTATTATCCACCTCCAATTTAACTTTTTTTACTATCCTAGTGACTGTTGGTGAAGCTGAAGGACTGATTTCTTGCCTTTTTTTTGTTTAGAGGTACTATTTTTTCTTCCTCCAACAAATGATGAGGAAACTATGAAAGGTTAAGCCTAGAGCAAGTTTCATATGGACTAGCAAGTTTTGGTGATGGAATTTTTTGGTTCAAAGGCACTAAATCATGAGAATAAGAGTGTAACTTAACAACTTCCTGTAAGTCATTTTTAGGCAATTGATCATTTTGATGAGAAGAATTATGGGAAGCTAAATTATCTTTTGATTGTAAAGTGGTTTTAATTCTTTGATAACCACTTGAATGTTCACTTCCATATGGATGATTCCTCCCATAATTCCTTCTACAACCTCAATTTCCTCTAGAATTTATAGGGTTAGATGATAAGGCTTCAACAAAGTTCCATAAATTGGATCAATTGCATCAATTTTGATTGACATATAAATTATCTTATTAAAATTTGTTGATAAACTCCTACATAACCTCTTACCAGTAGAGAAATGACCTTTAGACACAAAACTATGAGAAAATGTACTTTTCTTATTTTGAGGTTGATTTATTCTCCATGCATTTCCTTGATCATTAATTGAATTTTGTGGTGTCTACCTTGACATTCTAAATTATTAAACAAATCAACCAAATCTATTTAGAAACAAAATACAAAAATCTACAACCCCATATATTCAATGTCTAAAAATATATAAATTTCAATAAATATTGAAATATAAAAAATAATATATCATCAAGACAAACACAATCAAAAGTGAAATCAACACCGATGAAACTCCATCAATTGTTATCAAAATATTAACTGATAAAAATATAAGCTTTTTTTTTTAAATTTATAGAATTGTCTATTCTTAAAAATTTTCAAAACCTCAAAACACAATTTTCTCAAATTTCAAGCAACATAAAAATTTCACTTCCATATTCTGCATTCTAAATTTTCTTAACACAATTTGTATATCAATGAAAGATAAAAATTGTTATATATACACACACACAGATATATATATATATATATATATATATATATATATATATATATATATATATATATATATATATATATATATATATATATATATATATATATATATATGTATGTATGTATGTATGTATGTATGTATGTATGTATGTATGTATATATGTGTGTATGTATGTATATATGTGTGTGTGTGTGTGTGTGTGTGTGTGTGTGTGTGTGTGTGTGTGTGTGTGTGTGTGTGTGTGTGTGTGTGTGTGTGTGTGTGTGTGTGTGTGTGTGTGTGTGTGTGTGTGTGTGTATGTATGGTGAAAACATTTCTGAAACTTGAACCCTCTTCATATTTCTAGGAAACATGTCTCTAATGAAAAATCTAAAAAAATCAGAGATTTATAACTTGTCTGAAAACCAAAGAAATCAAAATGACAAACCAACACTCTACACGGAATTTGTATTCAAATACAAACTAAACCCAACATTCTTATCAACAATTTATGACAAAGTTGTATATTTTAAAGACATTCTCTTTATATGGAAAGAATTATATTTCTTTAATGAAACTCAAATGCAAATATATCAATAATTTTGTCTTAATCATAATCTAAGATTTCAAAACAACTTGTTCTTAGACCAAAACCATATTATGATGAACTACATGCACAAAACTTCCAAATAGTATTCATAAAACTCTTCAAATCTTATGCTCTAACACACATCAGACAACTTGCATCTCCAAAATCACATCATAAAGGAATATTTAGAAATATTTATCAAAAATAAAAGACATGCAAACACAAAGTCATTGATTTTGTTCCATAGAATAACACCTCTATGTACTGCATGTTTAAAAATATTTATGTAATGAATTTTATTTTTAAAATAATGTGAATTAAAATGTGTATTATTCTTAATTAAATAAAAATAAACAGTTGCATGTAAAATTAATAGCATAGACCATTAAACAATTTATTTCAAAATTGTAAATATCATAATACATTCTAGTTGAGATTCCATAACACCTCATACTTTCTTCTACTCATGAAAATGAACTAAAATCCATACCTCACATAAAAATTATTTGAAAATCTTTCAATTTATTCTCATTGACTCTAAAGCTTTTCCTCCATAGTGAGCTTGTCAAAGAGTGACAACTAAATGAATAAATTTTCCTTTTGTATTCTTTCAAACTTAGAGAACTATATAGCTATGCATTAGGCCAAGGTTGGATGGCAAAATTTTTAATACTTATCTCCAACTTCACCAAACTTTTAATAATATTGAAAAAATTAGTCACGACCAAAATTAACACTAAACCACCATGTAAAAACCTTGATTCTATGCACAATACACCAAATTTAAATGTTAAATATTATAGTCACATCAAATAAATCCCAAGATATATGTAAAATCCTTGATTGCATTAAAATAACATAAGTTTCCATTTAAAGAACATTTAACCATACTTTAAACTTTAAAAAAAATCTCAAGTAAACATTTCACCACATTCTCATTTACAAAAATAGCCATGTAAGTCAATCACCTCATTGTAACCACCATCAATGTAATGAAAATTTGATCTTTATAAAAAATTAAATACCCCCTTATTATTTAATTATTTTTCACACTTGAACCCTATGTCACGAGGCAATAATTCCTATGTCAAAGTATTTGAAGTCTTAAGTTTATTTTCAAACTCTTAGAAACATTTAGGTTTCAAAAATTAATAACATTTATATAAATTTTCTTTGGATAAACCATTGGATTTAGCAACATATATTTTAACTTATGATCATACAAATATCATCCATTCAATAATGATTAAGTGAAACCAACTAATAACATTTACATTCAACCTTCAATCATAAATTTTACCTGCTTGATAAACCTAAGTATCAAAAAGATATTCTAAATTTGATCATTAATTGATACTCATGAAAAATGCATTTTGTTAATATAGATATATTAATCTTTTCATTGAATCCATTAATTTTTTTCTAAACCACTTTGTAATGCACATTAATAATTTCACCAAATACAGATTCATAATAAACATTTAAACGTAAAATACATATTCAAATGATGTAATGAAATAAGATCCCCAATTGGAAGTCTTAGACATTATGACAATCTTGTGAATATGATAGAATCATCTCAAAACATTTGTTTTGGAAAAGAAAAAGAGGGGTGTCAAAAATAGGCTCAACACTGGGAACCTTGCTATCTAGATTTAGTAATAGAATAAGGTCGTAAAATATAAAACATGATTATTAAAGACAAAATACCTAAGAGTACAATATAGGTTAACTTTTTCTCATGTAGGTAGATGCAGACTCCTTTATTTATGAAAATTTAAGGGATGAAGTGTTCTATCAAAATGACATAAAGAATAGGAAGAATAAGAAATGGAATATTGGGATCAATAAGCAATCAATTAAAAAATAATTAAACATATTTTTTGAAAACAAGTAATACTTTTAAAACAAATTAATAACCATTTTCAAGTTTACTTACAAAACAAAATTGAATCATGTCATGTAAATCATCATATCATTACTAAATACTTATATAAATATTACAGTTTCCATTTACTTTACTTCCTCTTGAAGAATTTTGTTGAGGTAACCAAAAATGATCCATTCAAAGAAAAAAATAAAAAGGAAATAAACACAAATAAAAAGTAATAAAGAAACAAAATAAAACCAAAAAGAATAACAAAAAAATAAAGATCTATTGAGTAAATAGTTTTAAATGATGGCCATTGACTGAATAACGCAACCAATTTCCTTCTAAATCTTGTAAATGAAATACATTTTCACCAAGTATAAAAATAATTCTATATGATCGTAACCAAATAAAATCAAATTTATAATGCTTACCTAGATCTTCATGTGCTTTATCCCAGTAAAATTGAGATCTCCAACCTTAATTGTTTTATTTGAAACTTTTTTTTCAAAAAAATTCTTTAAATTTTATTTGGCTTCTTCCAACTTGTGCAAAGTAGTAAGTTTAATTTCATATATTACTATTAAATCATTTAATCTTTGTTCAACTAGACTTGTATCTTTTGATAAATACTATAAAGTTGTATTAGTAGATGATTTTTGTAATTCTATTAGATGTGTAGCTTCAAAACCATAAGTCATCATAAAAGGAAATTATATTATAACTGATTTGATAATAATTTTATTAGCCCATAACGCCTCAAATATTTTAATATGCCAATGTTGTTTGTTTTCACAGACTATTTTCTTCATGATGTAAATCGTATTTTTATTTGTGGACTCAACTTGTCCATTATCTTGAGGTTAATACTTAATAAAATAATTAAAAATAATCAAATAACTTGTTATAAATCTTAAGTATTCATTAGAAGCAAACTAAGGACCATTATCTGAGATAATCTCATAAGGTACACTAATTCTATAAATAATATGATAATAAAATATAATTACTTCAGATGTCACTAAACTTTTTAAAACCTTTGCTTCAAGTCACTTTCTGAAATAATCAGTCATTGTTAGAATATATCTATGACTGACATAAAAAGAAAGATAAATATCAGATATAAAATCAATCCCCCATTTTAAAAATGATTTTTTTAGAATAATGAGATTCAAAGGTATTACTGATAATCTATCCCTACTAACAAATAATTAACAAGGCATACAAGAACATAATAACTTATAAACATTTTAAAATAATGTAGGACAATAATAACTCGCACATAAAATATTATAAATTATATTTTTTGTATCACAATGACTATCACAACTACCTTCATGACATCCTATAAAAACCTTATAAGTTTTATCATGAGTTATACATCTTATCAATACACCATCTTGATTTCAATATATTTTTTAAATAAAATCAAATAGCAAAATTTTAAATGCCTGCACTCTTAATGACCTTTGTATTTCATCTAAATTTTTAGGACAAACTTAGTTTTATTAATAATATATATGGTCATGATACCAATCATCTTTTGCTATTAAACACTGTCAATCTTTCATTTCAAGTCCAAACTTAAAAGTTTTTAAAAAATTAGTAACTTTCATAGATTGAAAATGAGGTTTAACATTTAAAGAATCATCAACTGATAAAACTAAGACATTAGTAATAGAAAAATCATTTTCAACCAAATGCTTTTCTAATTCATTTCCTTTGATAGTTTTAGATATTTCAAACTCAAGGTTGACTTCTTGGACTCTTAAAATCCACTTTGCTAACCTTCTTTGAATAGTAAGTTGCTTCAAAATATAGGACAAAATGGGCACATTGGATCTTATGACCACTTTATTTTTCATTAAAAAATGATAAAATTTAATTAAAAAAGAAACTAAAAATGAAACAAACTTCTTGATAATAGGATACCTAGTTTTTGTATCTTTTAAGACCTGACTCATGTATCCAATATGTCTTTCAATATTAATTTTATCCTCTTGTGTAATTACAACACCTATTTCTTTATCTATAGAATTAATATAAATAATGAAATTCCTAGAGAAATTAGGTTTAACAAGCATAAGTGCACTTTCAATAACATTATTCACACTATTAAAATCAAAATCAGGTCTTGCAACCCATAAAAATAATTATTTTTTCTTAATCATAATTTGTAAAGTATTCGATTTATCAGAAAAGTTTGATATAAAGTTTTGTATAAAATTTATTTTTCCAAAGAATGGCCTAAGACATGATTGATCTTTAGGTGGTAACATCTCTTTGATTGCTTTAACACATTTAGGATCAATTGAAATTTCATCCTTAGAAATAATACTCCTTAATAACTTACCTGTGCTTATTAATCAATGTATTTAACCATCAAAGAAAGTGTCCTTGATCTATATACAAGAGTTGTTTGTCTCATAGATATTGTATAGAAAGAAGTATGAAGATGAACTTGAAATGAATCAAAAGTCTTTAAAAATATCTATGAAATGTTCTTCATTTTTATATGTCACATTGATCTTATTTTGAAATCACTTTCTCTAAATATTGTTGAGGAATAAGTTATAATTGACTTTAGCTAGTTATTAGTTATGACTTAATTTACTTTAATTAAATCAATTAAATTTTAGTTATCACTTAACTCATTTTAAACTTTTAAAAATGAGTCTTAAGATCAAAATTAACAATAATAAATCAAGGAGACCAACTCTAATTAGTTGAGGGTCCTAAAACATTATAATCACCTAAATAAAATAATTTACATGAAATGTCTAAAATAACATAAGTTATTTAAATGAAAAATATCACATCTAACATTTAATCAATATGCATTATATATATGTTAAAATATCTCTATCAAAATATACTATTTGAAAATGCATTAAAACATGAAACCACTATCATTAAAAAATTAAAACAAAGTATATGATAAGTATCCAGCAGTAGAAAAATATCCATGAATACTTCTACTCATCTTCTAAATATAACAACATTTGAATTAGTGTATAACCCTTATCAGCCATATATTTCATAAAACTCATACTGGTTGTTGGGAACTTGATCAACTTATTTTCATTTTAATCTTCTTCATCATCCACCTCTAAATTATTATTTTTTACCATCCTTATGACTATTGGTGATATTGAAGGACTGATTTCTTGCATTTTTTGGTTTAGAGGTAATATTTTATATTCCTTTAACAAATGATGAGTAAAGTATGCAAGGTTAAGCCTAGATAGATTTGCATATAGACTAAAAGATTTAGGTAATGGAAGTTTTTAGTTCAATGTCACTAAAGCATGACAGTGATAGTGTAACTTAGCAACTTCTTATAAGTCACTTTTAGGCAACTAATCATTTTGATGAAGGTAATAATGGGAAAATGAATTATCTAGTGATTGTAAAATGGTTTGCATTATCTGAGAACTACTTAAATTTCCATGTCTATATGAATTATTCTTCCAATAAGTCCTTCTCCAACCTCAATTTTCTCTAGCATTTATAGGGAAAAATGACAAGGCTTCAAGAACATTCTAGAAAGTGGGATCAATTGCATCAAAATGATTGACATACGAGTTAGCCTATTGAAAGGACTCGATAAATTCTTATCTGACCTCTTATGAACATAGAAATGACCTCTAGACACAAAACTATGAGAAAGTGATTTTTCCCTATTCTCAAGTTAATTTATTCTCCATGCATTTCCTTGATTAGTATTTGCATTTGGGGGTTTCCACGCTAACATTCTGAAAGGTAAAACAAATCCATCAAATATCTTTGCAAGCCACATACCAAAATCTACAACCCCATATATTTAATTTCTAAAAATATATAAATTTTAATAAAGATTGAAATTTAAAAAATAATATATCATCATAACATAAATAATCAAAACTGAAATAAACACCCATAAAACTCTATCAACTTATAGGAAGAGATCAATTGATAAAAATATAAACTTTTTTTTTTTTTATAAATTTACAAAATTGTCTATCCTTAAAAATTTTGAAAACCTCCAAACATAGTTTTTTCAAATTTCAAGCAAAATAAAAATTTCATTTCCATATTCTACGGTCTCAATTTTCTTAACAAAATTTTTATATCAGTGATAGAGAAAAATCACTTGACATTAGAATGAAATTAATAAATATATATTTTTATAAATCATATGGTGAAAAACATTTCTAAAACTTGAACCCTCTTCATATTTCATGTTGTTAATGAAAAATTAAAAAAATCAGAGATCTATAACTTTATTCAAAACCAAAGAAAACAAAATGCCAAACCAACACTCTGTACAAAATCCATATTCGAATACCAACTAAATCCAAAATTATTATCAATAATTTATAATAAATTCAAATATTTCAAAGTCATTCTCTTCATATACAAAGAAATATATTTCTTTAATGAAACTCAAATTCAAATATATCAAGATTTCTATATTAATCATAACCTAAGATTTTGAAACAACTTGTGCTCAAATAAAAACCATTTTATGATGAACTTCATGCAAAAAAGTTTCAAATATTTTTCACATAACTCTCTAAATCTTCTGCTCAAACCCACATCAAACAACATGCGTATCCATAATCACCTCATAATAGACTATTTTGAAACATTTTTCAAGATTAAATGACATACAGACATAAATTCATCAATTTTATTCCATAGAATAACACCTTTGTGTAATGCATGTTCAAAAATCATTCTAAAATGAATATTTTTCTTCAAATAATGTGTAGTAAAATCTATATTATTCTTCATTAAAGAAAATAAAACACTTGCATGCAAAACTGACTGCATAAACCATTAAACAACTTCTTTAAAACTTATAAAGACAATAATACATTGTAGTTAAGTTTCCATCATACCTCATTCTTTTTTTTCCTCATGAAAATGAAGCAAAATCAATAGCTCACTTGGAAAATTTTCAGCAAACTTCTAATTTATTCTTCTCGGCACCAAAGCTTCACTTCCATAGTGGGTTTGTCACAAAATAAAAAATAACCAAACAAATTTGCATTTTGTATTCTTTTAAGATTAGAGTACTGTGTATTTACATGTTAGGCCAATATTGAATGGAAAACTTTCCAATACTTATCTCTGACTTTCCCAAACTTTTAATAATATTGACAAAATTAGTGATGACCAAAACTACCACTAAACCACCATCTAAAAAACTTGATTGAATGCATAGTACACAAAATTTAAATGCCTAATATTATGGGCACATCAAATAGATCCCAATATATTCACCAAATCCCTAAGCACATTAAAGCCATATAACTTGTCTCTTAAAAAACATTTAACCATACTTCAAACTCAAAACCAACTTAAGCAAACATTTCACCACCTTTGCATTTACCAAAATAGCCACATAAGTCAATCATCTCATTGTAACCACTATAAATGTAATGAACATTTGACCTTTATAAAAAATTAAAGACTACATTATTATTCAAAAAATTATGAGCTTCAACCCTATGTCATGAAGTAGTGATTTTTATGTGAAATTATTTGAAGTATTAAGCTTATTTGGAAACTCTTAGAAACATTTAGGTTTCAAAAAATCAATAACACTTATATATTTGCTTTGAGTAAACCATTGGATTTAGCAACATCTATTTTATCTTATGATAATACAATTATCATCCATTCAATAATGATCAAATGAAACCAACAAATCACATTTACATTCAACCATTCATCATAAATGTTACCTATTTGATGAACATATATATCACAAAAATATTTCAAATTTGATCATTAATTGATACTCATGAGGAATTCATTTTGTTCATAAAGATATATTAAAAAAATTCATTGAATCCATGAAATACTTTTGAAACCACTTTGTAGTGCACAGTAATAACTTCAGCAAATACATAGTCATAATAAGCATTTAAACATAAACTTCATACTCAAATGACATAATGAACTAAGTCTGCAACTAGTAATTTTAGACGTTATGGTAATGTCATCAATATGACATAATCATTTCAAATTACTTGTTTTATAAAATAAAAAGAGGGGTCTCAAAAATAGGCTCAACACATTCATCTCAATCATTTTCCAGTTAAGTCCTCATTTACATTATTTATTGTTATTTGTATAAATGTCAAATTTAGTCAATTATTTAACAGATCAGTGATTGTATTTATTACTTATTTCTAAACTGATGTAGTATATTCAGACTTTTAAAAACATAGCATTCACATTCATATAAGTTCTAAAAAGTTAAAATAGTTTCTTTATTATATCCTTCCACATACATACAATTCAACCATGGGACTCAGTAGTATAATTTTGTATTTATTAATCCTTCGATCGGCACAATCATTGGAAATTTATTCATGTTTCCTCATAATTATTGAATGGGTAATGTTCATCCTTCAAAATAGTTCTAAAAGACATCCATGTCTTAATAAACATCCAATATTTCTAACATTGAGTGCTGAAATTTTCATACTCGTTAAACATTGAAATGAACTTCTTTGTCACTATGAGTGGTACCTTATTTATGTTAATAAAGTGATTAACAAAGAATTAGTCCTAAAGTTGTTGAATCCATCCAAATGATGTTGTGGTATTGATTTTATCTTCAAACATTGTGATGCCAAAATAGACTTGTACTATGAAAAGTGTTTGTTACTAAAACAATGGATGTGGAGGATGCATAAAATAAAATTTTCCTTGTAGTCCAAGTTGCATCATGACCTCAAGGAATATGCCAATGAGTTCACTATGATATTCTTAGAGGGCATCTGAAATGCATTTTGGAATGGATGGGAATGCTTAGTGAGTATTCTATGGAAATCACCCATCTTTTGTTTGATAAAACATTCTTATGGATAATATAAAACATTTCCCACCAATATTTCTTATCTATCATATTACACTCATGTGTTTACAAGAGTACGAGAGCAAAATGTAGATATCAATAGTTTTCACCATGGGGCTTGGGATGCTAGTATGGTGGAAAACCCCAAACATGGAAACAAAACAATTGTTAATTAATGTACAAGGTAAAACTTATACCATATTAAAGTTAGATACATTTAAATAAGCAATATCATCATAATAATATGAATTGTAAATTTATCAATAAAATATGAAATATATATCATGTAATTAAAAGAGGAATTATTTTTTACTAATTTACCTAAATTAAAATATATTTAAAAATATATAAAATACTAGATAAACATGATATAGTAACAATCTACTCAATAAATTAACTTATAATCTGTTGAATTGAAAATGTTTATGATATATATTATTTTTAAAAAAATAAAAGAAATTAATTAAACAACAAATGCAAGGTTAAACAAGAATTCAAGTGTCTTATCAACTACCCTAGGATGGCTAGGACCCAATGCAAAAAAATGAAAAATCAAAATCAAA